>JAMYHL010000062.1:0-247741 GCA_025531455.1 Apiotrichum sp. Y4204 | reverse complement strand
GTTCCCGGCAGCGCACTGAGCGCCAACTCCTGCCGTATGCTACTGGCCTCTGGCGGGCACCCCCCCCCCCCCCCCCCCCCCCCCCCCCCCCCCGCCCCCCCCCCCCCCCCCCCCCCCCCCCCCCCCCCCCCCCCGCCGCCCGCCGTCAGGGCGGGTGAGTCGTTGACGCCAATTGCAATTGTACAGTACCCAGATCGCAGCTGTGCACATTACTCTAGTATTGTAGATCGCGGAATCATCCGGTATAGCTGCCGTTTTCTCAATCACATTCCGCAGCTCCTATACTCTCCCGCCACTGTAGCACAATAGCTGCGCTGCTCTCGAGGGGTCTCATCAATCCCATCGAGTCAAAACAGCCACAAACGTGCTCATCGCCGAGCGGCACCCACCCCCGCTAGCGTTTCATTCCCCGATTCCACAGCCCAACCCTCTCGAGATTCCTACGCCGCACGCGCCGCACGCTGACGCTGGCGCCTGCACTAGCCGCATTCCCCTCGCCGCTGCCGCCGCGGAATGTGGACCCGCGACATTCGAGAATGGCGGAATTGTGCGCCGTTTGAAACCTGGGAAGTCTGCCACATACCGACTACTGCCCGCCAGTCGTCCCATTGCCGCTCCCAGTTCAGTCCCAAACTCAACTTCCGCTTGTCGTTTTGGAGAAACGCAAGCTGGAACTCGGGAGCTATTTCGTGCGGAATGCTGGTGAACAACTCGAGTATCGGGCGGATTCAACAGGGGGGAGCTCGTACCGCGCTCGTGTCCGCTGTCGCCGCCGCCGCGAGTCCGGGTCCGGGGCGCCGTGCGATCTGAGTGCCGAGTGGCCTCGTCGCCGGCCCGCGGTTGGGATGTGATGGTCTCTGCCTGAGCTTCGCTACTTCTTTGTGGTTTGGAAAAAATTCCCGCGCGGGGACATGCTTCTGGCTCTGACTCTGATTCTGATTCTGATTCTAGGTCTGAATCTGGACCTCGGCCTGGCTGGGACTCCGGATTCTGGCTCTGGCTAGCTATGTAGCATGCAATCGATCGAGGAACCCAGATCGCGTGACGATCCCGGTCGACTGTGGGTTGTGACCGAGTCTGGTGACAGCATCATCAGCGACGAGCTCGACGGTGAGCGCGAGGGCGGTCATGAAAGAAGATGAAGCGTGAGCTACCAGAGAAGCACGGGCGCACGAAGCACCTCGTGCACGCGTGTCGGGTGTCGCCACGCGCAATGAAAGATAACCCTCGCATCACCTTATTGTCTATTGCCCTGCTTCGCGCTCGGTCGTCTGGTCTGTCCCCCAAATGCGTCCGAACGCGCTTGTGCACAGCGAACCAGACCCATGCGCATGCACAGTACCCCCCATCCACTGTTGGTGGGTGCGTCGCTGCAGGGTACTGTGTAGCCGTGGCAATGTATGCAAGCGTAGTTGCTCAATCTGCCCAGACATGCCACACCTCGCGCACGACCGTCCGCGCCCGTCCGCGCCCGTCCCACCGTTTCATCTTCACCACTCAGCACTGAACACGTCAACTTCTGGCTTCATCGCTTCGGGGGTCGAAACTCCCACCCTCAATCGGCTGCACCCTGCGCACGGTCCGCCCAGTCAGCCAACCAAGTATTAGTGCCCATTCCCTGTTGACAGGACATAATGGGCCTAGTGTCGGCAGTGTGGGTACACCGTTCTGAGCACGGGGTCGGGTAATTGGGTAATTCGTCAGTATCGAGGCGGAGATCCACGATAGCGCGTAGGAGGAATGCAATGCGGCCATACGGGCCATTCGGGACAGTGAGCTGTCTTGCGGCTTGCGGAGCGCCACACATTTACCTGGACTGCGGACTCGAGATAGGCATTCGGCCCGGGGCGGTGGTGCCCCGCACTTGTAGGTCGGCCCTCATTGCCTGTTGACGGCGGGGAATCCAAGGATCCAGGGGCCAAGGATCAGAAGCGCAATGCGACCTTTGTGAGGTGAGTACATTTGCGAGTCATGCGGGTGGCAAAGGCCAGCATACTACAGGACCACTCTCAGATGGCAAATGGGAGTGGCAGGATCAGGCGCTTGGGCGGAAATGGGACACAGTTGATTGCGTTATGGTCCAGGAAAATGAACGGCGAGCGGCGTCTGATCGCGGTGGGTTTCGGCTTCGCGGCTTCCTTGCTGCGCGGTCACCTGCGTCTGAGCGCTGCGCCGCGGCGCTGCCACGAGCAGCACTCCTGGCACTGGCACTGGCGCCTGGAAGCACCTGGATGGTTCGCGGCGGCGTGGCGCCATCTTTGCTGGTTGAGGCGGGGCACAATCGGGCATACCGGGGCCCACCGCAGACGCTGCGACGGGCGGATTTTTGGTTCTGTGGTTCTGTGATTCGATTCAGTTGTCACTGGGCGCTGCGGCACATTTCTGTATCGCATGAGCGCGGTGAATCAAGCCATGGATGAAATGTCCAGCGCAGAGGAGAGACAAGCGATCAGATTACAGGGGCAGTGGCGGCGGGTGGCGAGTGCGGCTGTAGGTCCTTACGATGAGCACACGATGATGCGATCATGGATCGTGGATCGTGGATTATGGACCTGTGGCCTGTGGGCTGTGGATCGTGGATCATGGATCGGGAGAGGGATCCTGATGTTTGCGAGTGGAGGAATAGATGGTCCAATAGAGGCTTCTGGAGGCGACGAGCGCGCGCCAGCGAGTGGAAGAGCGTGGATCGCGGATCGCGGCGTGCAGGGAGGACAGAGGGGCGGCAGGGGAAGCAAAGGGAAAAACGGCCGGCGAGGTGACTAGGATGTGTAAGAATTCAGCAAGTAAGAGAAGGTGAGAGCGCGGCTTGCGGCGAGATTCGACATTCGACATTCGACCATTCGTCCATCCGGTCTAGCTGCTCTTCGCCGCGCAACGATGCAGCCACCCGGCCACCGGCCAGGGAGCAAGGGACGGACGGTGATGTCAAAAGAGCATCCGAGACGCAAGACGGCTAGGTCCACCGCACTGGGCCCAGGTCTCGAGGTCTCGAGGTCTCGAGCTGTGTTCTTGTCAGACACCCAAAGGGAAGAGAAACACAATGAATAATCGTAATAATAATGATCACCAGATAGGCCGAAATGACAATGGAATCAATGGAGCGCATTAGACAATGACATGTCTGATCATGTCGGACGGGCTGGCTTGCCCACGGGTCACGGGCCACGCTAGCCGCTCTGGCCGCTCTGCGCCGCCCTTGCATGTTTTCCCCCTGTCCAGCTGCTGACGGTCAAACCGGGGCTACAACCTACTGGCATCTGCTCAATGCACAGCTGGTGTAATGCATAGCTGTAGCTTCAGCCAGCTGGCCAGCTGGCCACCTGCCCAGTCGGCATGCCCCGGCGCCCCCGGCAGGCCCGGCACATGGTGAGCATGCAGAGGAGATCCATGGCGTACATTCGAAACAATAGGACCGCCACGCGCGCTCGGGGGCTTTATTGCGTTCGGAGTAAAAGAACAGACTTATGAGAGCGGGGGATCCAGAGGGAAGAAGCAGAGGAAGCGGCAGAAGCAGCTGGGGGCGGGGGGGCGATGTTGGGCGGTCACTCACCTGCGTCTTCTGGACCCTGATAGTATCTGGGTTGTCTGGAAAGCCCCCCTTCCCTTGCCCCGAGGCATGTCGTGCCTGGGAGCAGGAAAGGGACTGGACAATCTGCCCAGCGTACTCGATTTCTACAAATTCCCAGAACGCCGCTAAGCCGCCGCCCCGCCTGGGTGACTTTTAGCCTCCGTTTTGATTTGTATTTTTGGGCCATTTCTACAAATCTCGAGCATCAAAATGTGTAGAAAAATGAATCGCGAAGCCCTCGGCGGGTGGTGACGAACGAGGTGACTACGTTCCACAACCTCCCTCTCTCTCTCTTCCTCTTCCTCCCTCCCTTCGTTGTTTTCCACACCCTCCCGATTTCTACAAATCTTGTTTTCCCAAGCCCATACTCCGGATACTGCTCACATCATTCACCTGCACCTTCCACAGAGAGAGAGCATCCTCCTTCTCTTGGCCTTGGGCCCTGCTGCTGCTGCTGCTGTTCCCTCTCTGCTCTCGGGCCTCCGTCCCAACAATGCCTTTCCAGGTGTTCCTGCAGGTCCTGGAGCACACCACAGTCAGTCAGGCCAGTCTTGTGGAACCTGCACGAAAGCGGCAACCGGCGCAACGCACGCAAACAATCACCGCCGCCGCCGCCGCCGCCACTGCCCGAGCGTGCGAGGGAGCAAGACGAGAGGGAGGGAACAATAGAGACACGGCGAGATCCTTGGTTGTATTCCCAGCAGAGAATGGGTACTCGCTGAGCTCTGTGGGTACTCTGTGCGCTGCCGTGAACAAAAGAGAAACCAGGGACAACAAACGATTACTATGGGCCACTGGGACACTGGCCACTATCAGCTGCAGTCCAGAGACACACAATGAACCTCGCGACATGAGAAGAGAGACATTGCCATATGCCACCCCCCCATCACACACAAAGACAACAGAAACACCATCCTGCAACCTACCAAGGGCCGAGCATTGTCCCTGTCTACTCACCACTACCACCTCGATCTCATCCACACCCACCTCCCACTCCCACACCCACTCACACACCGCGTCTCCCCCACTCTCGGTTCCCTCTTGCTCCTCTCCGTACCCTCTCCCACTCACCCTCACCCACTCACTCATCCTCGCCCTCCCATAAAAGACTTGCCAACGTTCTTACATCACATCAGCTACTCCCCCTCCTATCCTCACTTCTCATCCAAGCTCGAACAACCACCACTTCCAGCAGCACTCGCAAGCTGTTGTCCAACCTCGGCTGTCGGTCATTGAGTTACTACCCCGGCACCCACACCACCCGCCGCTCACCACTACCGGCAACGCTTCTCACCGACTCGCCCCTCGCATCTATCCCACCCCCAATGCCCGGCCGCGACACTCACCACCTCCCCTCCCCCTCCCTCTCGCCCCCCGGCCGCGTCATGTCCCGCCAGCAGAGCCACCCGTCTTGCTCGGACGATGACAGCGACCCCGCCGCCCGCTCCGCCCTCGAGATTCGCCGCGAGAAGAACCGCATCAAGCAGCGCAACCTGCGTCGTGAGTGTCTGGAGATTGTTGTCCATCTCATACTAACTCGTAGAACGCCGCGCCACACAGATGGCCGACCTGGAGCGCACTGTCCAGTCGATGCGCGCCAACACCCACGACCTTGAGGACCGCCTCGCAGTCATTGAGCAGCGCGAGGCGTCCCTCGCCGCCTGGGTCCGCGACCTCGAGAATGCTCTCATGGCCAATGGCCACCGCGAGCATGTAGAGTCGCTCCGCCGCGTGTGGGGTGGCTCTGCCGCGCCCGAGTCACACTCTTCACAGCAGTCGTCCACACGCGACCCTCTTGCAACCCTCGCGTCCGCCGCGTCTTCGTACCGTCCCTCGGCACACAGCCAGCGCTGGGAAGAGGACGAATCCTCGAGCCGCAAGCGCCGCCGCCAGGACGACGACTGCCCCTCGTCGTCGATGCACACCAGTGCCGTCACTCGCGAGTCCCACTCTCCTTCGCGCGCGATGCGCATCGACCAGCTCTGCCTTCCCCGTACCTCGACTCAGTCGTCTTCCACCCCCATGTCGTCCGAGTCTTGGGGCTGGAACCACGTACAGTCGCTCGACCACCAGCAGCCGGCCTACCACCAGTACGAGACCAAACCCCGTGTTGTGCCGCAGGGCGAATCGTCCTACGACCACAAGCCGCGCGCGGCCTCCTACACCCAGAACGCGTCACACGGCACCCACTCGCACCCCCCACCTCCGTCGCACGACACCCACCGTTCCATCTCGCCGTCTGACCACCGCCCAATGTCTGCGTCCAGCAGCGGCGGCACCTCGCGCTCATGGCACTCGCCCGTCCAGACCTTTGACGTCCGTCTGTAGTGCCCCCAACCCGCCCGCGCTGGCCGCACGAGAAATTACTAGTTTGTAGATCAGATTGTAGATACATCTCCACCAAGACGACGAGACACGACGCGACGATATGTCATTATAGCCTGGCGCTGGCGCTCCTGGTAGTCGACTGCGACTCTTGCCTCGACCTCCTACCTCCTCCCCCTTATGATCTCAATAATATGGAGAGCATACGCGCTGCACGCAGCGCGGGTAGTCACGTTGTAGAACAATGCATGGGCCATACGCACAGCTTCAAGCTACACAAACTAGGGTGCTGATGAGCGTCAAGCGTGACTCACTGCGCCAAGCGATGGAGTGGGTCCGGGAACGCTATCGCAAGCTATACCGATTAAGATTACCACATGAGACGGGCTCGCGCATATGGCGCGAGCAGCTACGAGCATGAGCCCGTCCAGCCCAGAGGCCAAAGTGAGAGCACGACACACGTAAAGAACCCTGCCGGGCCCTGCCGGCCCCGCGGCCCTGCCTGCCGTGAAGGGTTAGTTACCGCACCCGATTGTCCGCAGACTACAAATCATTCGAATCTATTGTTCTTCTCGCGGAGGATACGGGTTACAAACGCAGGTACCGCGACACGCCACGCGCATGCCGTAACACCCAGAAACCAGGTGAGTCGCCAGAGCGAGAGCTTACACCGCAGCGATCGGGGGTTCGGGGTCGGGCCGGTGGGTCCTCAGGTGGGTCCTCTGCCGTGCTCAGCCCACTGGCCGGCCTCTGGTTCCGATCGAGCCTGTCATCACTAGTACTGGCGATGGGCAATTCGGATACGTCGGAGACGACGCCGACGGTCGGGAATCGCACTCGGGGTCTAGGTGAGGGACATGCTGTCGCCACCCTAACCAGCCAGCTCGCAGCCAGCGTGCAACTTGCAGCTTGACCAGCGGCTCGCTCCAAGCTCCAAGCATCGCGTACCGTGTTCTACATACGCAACTGTGTATGTGCCTCCACGCTCCAAGTGTCTGTACCTGGTGGCCTGGTGATCTGGTGAATACCTCTCATTGTCCATGTGCCTCAGGCCCGCAGGATGATCTGGGATGACGAACACGCCAATATCCCGGCGATGACAGCATCCGGAAGCAGGGGAGACGATGTAATTTGTATTTTCGACCGCCAAAAGGACGGATGTGGCTCACCGAATTTGTAGTAACTAACCCCCACCCCCATCACGCGGAGCAGAGTTTATTTGTATTATCTCTCTCTTCCCTGGCGATGAGGATCAGAGGAGGTGACTACATAGCGTCCTATTGTTTATTTTACCCTGAGCGCGGCGGGGGCACCAAGGGCACCAGGGGCACACAATGAGAGTGACAACCCTCGGCCTTCTCGCCTCTTCCCGCTCTGAATTCCGAGCTTTTCCCGCGGCTTGGGGGATCAAATCCCACAATCCCCGCGCCTCTGGCCCTCTGGCCTCTCCCCTTCCACCTACTACCAATCTGGCAACCTAGCGATCTCTGGCGGTCTAGCGAGCTGATCGGCATCTCGGCACCCTGGGGATCGACGGCTGCGGTGTCTGTGTGTGTTACCATTATTCGAGATTCTGATGCTTTCGTCGCCTGCGGGCATCGGGGTAGTAGCTTGCAAGCTCGCAGATCGGGAATCGTGCAGATCATGTAGATCATGCAGTCATCGCTGATCGCTAATCTTCCAAGCGTCGGATGCAGTGCAGACGATACTGTACATGCACCAGCAATGCATCAATGCCTGCATGCATGCAGTACCGGCACTCCCCGCATCGGCATTCAAGGCCAGTGATCGGCGACCAAGCAACACCTCCCCCAACGCTAGCTGCTCAGCTGATCGAACAATAGATGCACCTAATCACTTGAAGCCCCCCATCTAATCTCGAAAAGGCGAACAAAGGGGCAAAATACCGCAAAATTAATTCCCTCATCCTGGGTCCCATCGAAATCCAAAGTCATCCAGCTCCGCAGACGCCGGCACCGGTGACTCATAAGGCACGAGTTCTCGAGTCTGGCCTCGCGGAAGCTGAGCTACAGGAGCTACACTAGCTGAGCCTATACTGCGTGTCATCGGGTGGAGCGTGTTTTGGATACTGTGGAGCATGGCTGTAACTGTTTTGGATGCCGACTTGTGAGCATGTGGGCATGTGAATACCGGATGTGGTTCTATACATGCCAGAGTATAGAGTACCATGTACGCATGTGCTGCAGGATCTTCTGATGCTTCTCATAAGCTCACGAGCTCATCTGGGCGCGCGGTTCATACCTGCACTCTTTCGGAAAGTCTAAGGCACCGGGAACGAGAACAATAGGACACCCCCGGCGGGGACGCCAGGAGCGCAGGAGCCCAGGAGAATTTACCCTCGTGGCCTCGTGGATATCGCTTTGGGTCCGCCCACGCGTCCAGGCTCCCGTCCCCTGGGCGGCGATGGGTGGTGAGTACCGGTGACTCGCGGTCAGTCACCACCAGAGGCGCAGAAGTATTGTGCATAGAGTGGGGCCTGCCATGTGGGGTACTCTTCTGAGCTCATTATGGCAGTGCATGACGATATCAACGATTCGGATTCGGATTTCGTCATGCTGCATACCGTGCACCATGCTTCATATCGATATATATTACATCGATCACACCGCCATGTGGTATGCATCACACTTCGTACCTCGTGGCTTCGTGTGCGTGTCTGGGTGCATCAGGTATGGGCATGTTTGAATTGACGCACGGCAAGGTGTCCGCCGTCTGTGGAATGGGACTGTGACTGGGCACATACTTCGACCAGAAACTGTACTCTCGGAGCTGTGGACTTCTCTGACAGTGGACGAGTAAACTCCTGGCCTCGAGGCAAGGGCCTTACTGAACTGCTGGTATGCTGCAACCGCCACAACACATCCTCAGAAGCTCGCAAGCTATGTCCTTAAGCTCCGCCAGACGTCCACCCCGCACATGAGGAATTGGGCAGCAACCATCCGTCTGGTAAATTGCGCGCCGTGGCGGCGCCACCCCCACAGCAGGGGGGTGGAGATCACCGCTGGGCATGAAGGTGAGGCAACGGTGTGCAGTGGGCAATTGACGCATACAGCCGTGTGTCAGTCGTGGTGGTTGTACTGACAGATCTTGTGATTCTACTTCCGAGATCCCAGATCCGAGCGCCACCACTTGAAGTGAAGTCACGCGCAATGCACACTCCGAGCTGCACTCCATTGTACCATTGTATTCAGCATAATGGTGTCTTACTCCAAGGCCCAGATCCCAATGGGTCGCTTGCCTTGTGATTCTCTCCGCTGCTCAAGTGGCATTGGCGCCTGTGACTTCTGGCCCAATGTCCGGATGCTGCAGCAGGAGATACGCCTCAACTCAGTCCTTTTCATAACCTACTCGGCCAGCTGAACACGGAGCAACCCAACTCCGCCTAATCGCAGATAATCACCGTACACACGCGGACGGGATAGCACATCCTGGAGCCGGGACAGCAGTCGGCCTTGCCCGGGGGACAGCGGCCGCGCGCGTCGAGCGGGGAGGCGAGGGCGTGTGCCGCCGAGGCGGGCAGGGCGTCGGGGAGGCCTTCTGGGGCGGGGTAGGCGTCGGCTTTGGCCGCCGCGTCGGGAAGAGGGGACGCGGTGGCGAGTGTGATGAGGAGCGTAAGCGTGGAGAAGAGCATGGTGTTTGGTGGTGAGAAATGGAGGTGTGGAGCCGCTTATAACCTACTGTACGGCCTACTGTGGTCGCTCTCTGCGGAAACCAGGGTGGTCAGCTGCACACTCTGTATGTTTCGTTCCGTCGGACGCGAAGGATGTGGGTGGTCGTGCTGAGGGAGTAGTGTGGGCGCTCCACAAACTGTAATGCTGCCGGCGGAGTGGGATTCCGGCGGGAGGACGGTGGTAGGCTGGGAAAGCAATTTGTACGAAGATGCACATCATGCAAGTAAGATCTATTTGCCGCAATGCCCCCAACGCCAATGCTGTAGGTCATGGAAGGACTGGAGAGGAAATGGTGTGGAGGCATTGATTCGCATCGTGATCGTCCAGCGTCCAGGTAGTGATAATCCTGTAACCTGGCGGCGGTGATCCTGAGATCCGAAAGATCCATTAGAACGGGAAATGGGATCTCCTGTTGGTGGTCTGGCGTGCTCTGTTCTTTCTCCCCTCCCAGAGATGTACATATTTCAACTCCTGTGATGCATTTACCGTACCTCTCGGGTCTTGCATACCACAGGACACTACAGACTGTGGGACGCGCAGCAGAGTCGTTTGACTATGGGAGAACTGAAGTGATCGGAAGGGTTGGGTTGGGGGGCTTATCACGATTATGCATAATAGACCCTGCTTGATATGAAATTTTACTAGCTCTCTGGCGATCTAGCACTCCAAATCTGGCTCACGCGATATACGCGCGATCCCCACGCAGACTAATCACGTGATTCCACGTCGGCCGGTCGGCAAGTCGTCACCCTCCCATCCATGCCATGTCATCATCCATGACCGCCGCAGATCAACAACATTGACACACCATCGATATCGGACCAAGCCTCAACACTCATGACACGATGAGGCGTCTTCTTCTCCTCATATTCGCGCTTTTCCTTGTGCTGGCGACGGCGTACCCGGACCAAGCGCGCGCCGCGCAGGCCGCCTTCGACGCCGACGACGATGCGCGCGATCTCGATCTCGACATCGACCTCGACCTCGATGCCGTCGACCACGCCGAAGACCCCTTCGCAGAGGGTAAGCCCCCACAAGCTCACAAGTCCACAGGTTTTTAGCTCACATCTAGCATGTACGCCGCTACACGAGGCGCGCGACCTGCTCGCGAAGATGCAGCCGCGCGCGAATGCGCATCTCCCCAAGAAGCTGGGGGGCGTGTCGCCGTCCACGGGGCTAGGCGACGAGCTTGGTTGGGGGCATGATGTGAGATTTGGAGTGTTACCGTTAAGCTCACAATAACAGGGACCGCTGTCTACGGCGTTTAGGCTGATGCCGCGGGTGCTCGCCAACCTCAACCCGCTAAACCACCTCGCCCGCCTGCCGTCCCCGAGCAGCCGGCGGCGCGTGAGCTTGAAAACACGGGAACGCGCCGAGCGGCTTTTCGCGCTTATCGAGGAGGCGGAGCGCGCGGGGTGTCCGGACGCGGCGCTGTTGCGGGGCGATATCCGGATGTTCCCCCCCAGAGGCGTAAAGCAGGACCTGGCCGAGGCGTTCGCTTCCTACACCCGCTTCCTCGAGACGGGGGCGGACGCACATACCCAGTTCCTTGTGGGGTTCTTTCATGCCACTGGGCTTGGTGGAGCCCCGCGTGATCAGGCCAAGGCGACGCTATATTACACCTTTGCGGCGCTGCAGGGACACAAGTCGGCGCAGATGGCAATGGGATACCGCTACTGGACAGGGATCAGTGTCAAGGAGGTGAATGGTGTAGGTGATCACGGCTGATGGCAGGACTGTAATATCGCGCTGGACTACTACGAGTCGGCCGCAAAAAACGCGTACGCGACGTACCTCGCTGGACCGCCAGGCGGGAGGACGCTGCTGCTCACACGCACGCGCCTGTCGGACCGTTACGGCGGGGTGTTTGGGCCGTACGCTTCGTGGGCGAGCACGGGGGCGAACGGGAATCGCATGACAATCCGCGCGATCAAGGCCGCTGCGACTGGCGAGAGCGAGGCAGAAGTCCTCGAGTACTTCCAGTACCACTCTGACCGCGACTCGCTGGCCGCGACGGTGCGTCTTGGGCGGTTCTTCTATCATGGGTCGGTGTATCCCCACCGCGCGGGGATCGCGTCCGGGGCCGAAGGCGTGAGCGAGATCCCGCAGGACTTTACCAAGGCGCGCCGGTACTTCTACAATGTCGCGCGGCGGATGTGGCCGCAAGACTTTGACGCCAAGGGGAACCCGACGCCGAAGAAGAGCATGACGAAAGAGGCCGAGGAGCGTATTCAGGTACAGGTGCGGGATGCGGCGACCTTTCTCGGGCGCATGGCGCTCCGCGGCGAAGGCATGGTACAGGACTTCGACCTCGCGCACCTGTGGTACGAGCGTGCGGCGGCGTTCCACGACCCCGAGGCATGCAATGGCCTGGGGATTATGTACCGCGACGGCCTCGGCGTGACTGTCAACAAGGACAAGGCGCAAAAGTTCTTCGAGCTCGCCGCCCGCCTCCAGCTGCCCGACCAGCACGGCCAGCTGCGCTACCTCCCGGACGCGCAGGTCAACCTTGCGCGCATGTACATCGAAAAGGGGGAGCTCAACACGGCGTTCAGCTTTCTCAAGGCTGCGCAGGGCAATGGCTCGCCATTCGAGGCGTTCCATCTCCTCGCGACGCTCTTTGCGCAGGTCGCGCGCACGGCGGGGACGCCGCCGTCCGGAGGGGAATGCGGCGTCGCGGTCAGTTATTTCAAGCTGGTATCCGAGCTTGGCGCGTGGGAGGACGATTATCTCGGCGAGGCAGACCGCGCGTGGGGGCGCGGAGAAGAGCACAAGGCGCTGCTTGGCTGGTGGATCGCTGCCGAGATGGGGTACGAGGCCGGGCAGAACAATGTCGCGTTCCTCATGAGCCGCGGCATCCGTCTCCCGGACCACGTACCTGCCGACACGTCGCTTGCGCTCTGGACGCGGTCTGCGGCGCAGGGCAATGCGGATGCGATGGTCATGGTCGGCGACTACTACTGTAGGTACACGTAAAAAGATCCTGATCTGACGCCAGACCGCGGCGACCTGCCGTCCGAGAGCAACGCCACCTCTGGCCCCGACTTTCACCGCGCGTTCGAGTACTACCAGACGGCGGCGGACAAGTCGTCCGCCATGGCATTCTGGAACCTCGGGTACATGTACGAGAACGGGCAGGGCGTCAAGCAGGACTGGCACCTCGCTAAGCGCAACTATGATTTTAGTCTCGAGGCGAGCCACGACGCCTATTTCCCGTGGATGCTCAGTCTCACAAAACTCTATCTCCGGAGGTGGGTACAGAAAGTGCAGTAGATTCTGACATTCCAGCTGGTGGACCGACCTGCGGACGAATGGCGCAATTCCCGGCCTCGCACTGTTTGAGGACGACGCCGACGGTCCAGGCATGTGGGAGTCGCTCAAGGGCCTGTTTGTCGGCCCGGCGCTCGAGGACGGCGCCGAGCCCGCAGACGAATACGAGGACTACTCTGGTGCCGGGTGGGGACCGGGCGAGGAGCAGGGCGGCGGCGCGCTCGACGAGTTTGACGACGACCTCGTCGAGACGCTCGTCATGCTCGCGCTCACGGGGCTCATCATGGGCCTTGTGTGGCTCCGCGGCAGGTGGGTGCGCGCCGCGCAGGCGCAGCAGTAGGATCTGTATCATTGCATTCATGTCATTGCATTTCGTTCAAAACCTTGCTTAAACGGGTGGAGAGAGGCAGAAGGAGAGGAGTGCATCAGAAAGCGGATAAGAGGGCTGCTGCATCCAGATACCCCGCATTATCCGCAGTACAGCAGGAGCATTCAGGAAGTGTCGCGTGGACGTGTGTCTATGCGCGCCTGCGCGTGGAGCGACTCGGCTGGTGGCGCGTGGGCGCGTCGAACGGCCCGGATTTCGACAAGCCTGGATCAAAAGGACGCCGGCCGGACATGCCGGACAGAACAGCGCTGCAGCGAGCAAATGGACCCTGAAGCACACGAGCCCGAGTGGGGGGTTGGTGTCAGCTTGAGCAGCTCGTCTTGTCAAGCTTGTCAGCTTGTCAGCATACTGTACATGGCATACGTCGCACACGACACACGACATCAAACACTGATCCACGATCCACAACATCCAGCAGACTCTGTTCCAAGACTCCAAGCTCTTCCCACACATCCATTTCAACGGCTGCAATGGACATTACCCAGTAGCTCGACGCTCTCGCGACCCTCAGCCATGGACGCCATTCGTCCGCACACGCCGACCACCCACTCCCCCCACTCCGCCCGCCCCGCATACTCTGCCCCCTCCGCCCAGTCAACGCCGGGCCCATCGCGGCGCTCCTCTGACTCTCCCGCGACACCGAGCACACCGACGCCGACACGCCTCAAGCGCCTCAGCCTCGTCGCGCGCCGCGAGTCGGGCGTCTACACCCGCGACGCCCTCGCCCTCGCTCGTGGGCCCGGCACCAGCCTAAGCGATACGGACTCTGAGCGCGCCGGCGCCCTCTCCCCGCCCCCAGCGGGGCAGGGAACGTATCCCCTCTCCCCGACGAACCCACCATCACCATCACCATCCCCAGCCTTCTCCCCCTCCCCATCCCCCGCGTCCCCGTCCCCAACTATCCCCTCCATCTCGCCGCTGCGCCGCGCGCGCCCGTCCTCAATCTGCTACGCGCGCACACCCACCACCTCCATCTCGTCCCTCGCCTCCGTGGCCGCCAGCGCTGAGGCCCCAGCGCCGCTGACCCTCGCCGAACGGTGAGTCGAGATCTGAAACGGAAGCGCGGGATCTCTCCGGATAGACCGGAGAACTCTGTGCAGAACTAGCTGGGCCAGGCACAATCGTGCTTTTTGCGTGCCGCGCGTGCCTCGGAACCCAGGAGCGCAGGAGCTCTTCATGGGTGTTTCGAATCGCAACATGGGGTGCCAGATCTGATGGTGGACACGGATACTTCTATTGCTTCTATCCGACATCCCTCTCGACGTCCACTGACGCCAGCCACGCCGACCTTCTGCGCGCAATTGCCGCGCGAGAGCGGCGCGTCACCGAGCTACGGCAAGGTGAGTCCATATCGAGGCTGACAGTGCCGATTCTTCTCCGCCAGTGCCGGATTTCCAGACTAACAGGCAGAACTCGCGCAGCAGGAACACGCGCTCGCGGGACTCCGTGCGCGCTGGACTGCCATCGCGAACAATGCGCCAGTGAGCACGACGACGGTGCCAGCTCCGCGCGTGCGCCCCCCGGCCGCGGCGTACTCCCCAGCTCCCACCCTATCCCCGGCCCGCCGGCTCTCGCACCTCGGACACGTCCGAGGATCCGGGAGCATTGCAAGCGTCACGAGCGTCGCAAAGCGCGACTCGCTCTCCATGTCCTCCACCGCGAGCCTCCCGACCGTTCCTGATGAGGAGGGCCCGCCGCCCCGTGTTATAGATGACTCGGACACGGAGGAGGAGCCGACGGCGCTCGGCGCGCTGTGGAACGTCATTGCCCAGGACGCAGACGAGACTATCCAGGAGGGCAAGCGCTTCTGGGGCCAGCTCATGCGTACTGTCGGCGCAGCGGCCGGCGGGACCGTGCCCGACTCGCCATCGGAACACGGCTCGTTCCGCGAAAGGCGGGAGCCCGTCGTCCCCGGGGCGACGGCGGCAGCGATTGTATCGAACACAGCGCCGAGCCTATCTGGAGCAGCTGCTGGCACTGGCAAACTCTCTCCGACCTTGGCCAAAGATGGCGGGCCGGCAAGAGGGAGCGACCGCGGCATGGTCGACAACGCCTCCGATACGGCGGACGACTCGACGGACGTCAAACTCAATTTGTGGGTACCAGTGGTGTGGATCCTTGCGAACGGCGCATTTCTGTCGAGCTTGCTCTCTCGTCCACGTCCATCTCACCGCTTGTGATCCGCCAGCACCACTGACCTGCCAGCCCGCCCCCGTACCCACCTGACCCGGACGCCGGACCAGGACATGGACATGGAGCAGGAAGCGGAGCGGGAGCGCGCCTGCGAAGCATGCTCCCCTCGTCGCTCGCCTCTCTCCCGGCGAATCTCCCCGCGTCCCTCTCGTCGCTGCCTGTATCACTCCCCTTCTCCCTCTCACCAACTCTGGAGCCACCCGCGAAATCACAGAATATGAGCGCGGCATCTCCGCCTCTCCGCCCCGGCTCTATACGCCTGCACCGCGCCTCCCTCTCCCCCGGCCAGAGGCCAATCCCTCTCTCACGCACGCTCAGCTCGCAGAGCACTGTATCCAACGCGTCAAACTCGTCCAATGTGTCAAACTTGTCAAATACGTCCATCCCATCAAACCCATCCAATGCGTCCCACTCAACAGCGTCAGCGGCCCGCCAGTCTCCGGGAGTGCGGGACAGGAGCAAGCGGAATACCTGGGCGCCGACGTCGTCGTTTAGTATTCCCTCCCCGCCGAATGATTCGAATGCCTCGCGCGGAATCACAATCGACACCCGTCCGCATCCTGACCCGCCCCGCCGTCCCAGCCCCGTCAACGTTGTCATTGACAGCATATTGTGGTAACCCCCTATTGACCAGCGTGCTCCTTGTTATGTTTCACGAATGTCTATTCCTGTCGCAACCAACTTCCATCCTCCCCAGATAGGCGCCACTAGAATCCTAAACGTAGATTCATGCTGACGGTACACTAATGTATGCATTATGTTCGCCTATGCGGTGTGTGCGTGGTGTTGACAGTGGTATGATGATGGAGGGTTGGGTGGTTACACAAACGACTCGAGGTCAATCTTGTCGTCGTGGCCCGGCGCAGGCGGTGACGCGAGGAGCTTGTGCCGCCTTTCGCCAGACGCGACGGAAGGGAACGAGGGAAAGAGGTCGGGATGCTTCGGCAGCGGGTGCTCGCTGAAAGTTAGTCAACATATACCGGACAACTTACGAGAAGTACGGATGCTTGCCCGCCTCATCAGCGCTGAGCCGCCGCTGCGGGTCGTAGCACAGCAGGCCAGCCATGAGCTGGTGGCCCTCAGACGTGGGCAATTTAAACTTCTGCCGGAGGGCAGAGAACGTCGGTCCGGTGGGGTTGATGCTCTTGGCATTGGGTAACCGCGAGAAGCCGGGCCACGAGTCTTCGGTCGGGCGGCCAAGGAGCGCAAAGATGCGGCTGAGCTGGTCAATCTCGCCGCGGCCGGGAAAGAGGGGATCTTTTTGGATGAGTTCCGCAAAGATGCAGCCGACAGACCACATGTCGATGGCGGTCGTGTACTCTTTCTCTCCCAAGAGCAGCTCGGGGGCGCGGTACCACAGCGTAACCACCAGCTGGGTCATGGGGCCTAGGGGATCGCCGAATTTGCGGGCGAGGCCGAAATCCGCGACTTTGATCTGGCCGCGGTTGTTCATGAGCAGATTCGACGTCTTGAGGTCCCGGTGCAAGATCCATTTCGAGTGGCAGTAGCCTACGGCCGAAAGGAGCTGGCCCATGATCGTCTTGATTTCGCTCTGGAGGAACGCGTGCGGCATGTCGCTGAGTAGCGTCTTGAGATCGTGCTCGATAAACGGCATGACGATAAAGATCCTGCCCCATCAGAGACAGCCCCCTTTTTGGCCAAACTCACTGGTTCAGTGTATCCCCAACGACGACTTCACGCACCCCAACGACATTCTCGTGCTCCCCAGCAGCCATGAGCGCCATGATTTCCCGCAGACTCGTAATCGGAAACCCGTGCCGCTCCTCGTCGAGTTTGAGCTTTTTCAGCGCATACACTCCACCAGAATCATTGCACTTGGCGCGGAAGACGACGCCGTACGTCCCCTCCTCGATGTGATTTAGTCGCGTGTAGTTGTACACGCTCCGACAGCTCCCCAACCCGGGATGCAGGCCGCGAGAAGGGGCGAACGCGGAGCGCGGGTAGCCTACGGGCGGAGAGGCGCGGGTCGCTGTTGGGGAGAGGGAGGCGCGCGGCGACAGCGGCGGATCTCGAGTCGGGGAAGTGGGCTTTTGGTGCTCATCCTTGGTTTCCTTCGCAGTATCCCCTTCCTCTCTTTCCTCCTTTTCCGTCCCCTCGCCCCGCTCATCATTACGCTCTTCTCGCGGCTCATCTCCCCCCTCGCCTTCCCCCTCCCACCCGACGTCTCCCGCCCTCCGGATCTTCTTCACCCGCACAGTCCGCCGTTTTATCGCCACTGTCTCGGGAGCATCGGGCGCGTCCTCGGCTGCGCGCTTCGCGCCGGCTGCGCTCATCGGTGTTATGGTGTGGTGGTGATGGCGAGGGATAAGTTGCAGAGTTGGGAAATGGGTTTGTGTAAGTTGGGTGGCGGGGTGGAGGTGTGGATTGCTTGTTTGCGGGTACCGTTAGTGCGATGCCGAAGTGATGGATTGACGAGCAGGAGTGTTTCCTGTTTCGAAAGTGAGCATCGTAGTTGAAAAGCATCTTGCCATCCCCAATGCACTCTATAGAGTGAACGACTGCACATAGATGTCACTGCATAAAAATATCAACAAGGGACGCACAGCACATGCGCTGACTGTCCAAACAATCTCCACTCCCCAGAACTTCCCCTACGGCATCGGCATAAACATACTCGCGCCGGGATGCTGCCCCTCAACACCCGCGCTGGTGTTCGCGCACGGCGTGCCAAACTTGTCCTGGTGCGCCGCCGGGTCGATGCCGCCGTACCGCCGCCGGCTCTCGGCCATGGCCTCGGCCCAGTCCTCCTTGCTCATCAGCCGCAGCTGCTCAAGCATCTTGCCGTTGATGGCGGCGATGTCCGCTCCATCGTGCTCGGTAGAAATGTCCACATCGCCCCACTTCTTCAGCGCGGCAATCGCCACTCCCAGATCTGCGTCAATGTCGGCCGCGCGGTCGTCCTGGCCGAGGTGCTGGAGACGCTTCACCTCGCGGATGAGCACCATCGCCACCTCGTTCCAGATCGTAATCATGAAAATGTCGTAGCCGGTCGACATGGGTTCCGTCTGGAAGAGGTACATGACATTCACGAGGCGGCGGGCAACGAGTATCGCGACGGCATTGTCGGCGTCGAGGGCGCGCACGTTCCAGAGCTGCATATATGCGTTGCCGAGCAAGAAGTGGATGACGCTCGACTCGCGAGTGATCGCAACACGCGGAAGAATGAGCTCATCGCCCTCGTCCCAGCGCCACGGCGCCTTGTGCTCCTCGGGTAGTGTGTCGCAGTAGTGGTCGAGCGCCGCCTTGATTTTGGCGAAGCCTGTGGGATGTGTGGCGAACGGAGGCAGGGCCGACCCAGGGTAGCTGCCGTGGGGACCGTGAGTTGGAGACTCGGGAGCGGGCGTTGGTAGTGTCACTTCGGGACGCTCTTGGCGCATCTTGAGAACTCTAGCCAGCAGAGTCAGCGCCTTGATGCGCAGTACTATGAAGGACGTGTCGGAGCGCGGCGGCCCAGGTGGAGGATTGAGAACCGAATCCACGCTCTGGTCATCAATGGAGGACACGATTCCAAGTTCGTACTCGATCATCGGGCGCGGGAACGGTGTCCGAATGTCCTCCATCGGGAGACCAGTGTGCCATAGGTACGCCACGGCGGTACACAGGTCGACCTCGTACACCGCCCAGAACGCGTAAATTCGCTCCGCAAGCTCGATCGCGTCCTCTGGTGGAGTTATCGCGTATCCACCCGTGCGCAGCGTGCAGTGGATTGCTGCATTGAATGGCGGCGGCGGCGCCCACACACTCGACGGAATGCGGTCGAGCCCACAGGAGATCGCCAGCCTGGAATGTCAGACATTCCCGAGACATCTGAACCTACCGGACAGCTGTGCCAGTCATGTGGTACCCGAGAGAGTACTTTTCCTTGGCGAAAAGGTAGTTTGTCAGCAGGGCCATGGCGCGCAGCGCATCCAGCAACCGGTCGTGGTTGATAACAGCGACGCGGATCTGCTTTTCGGCGATTTCGTAGAAGCGCTGCTCAAGCTGCTTGATGGCCGGCTGGCTCGAGACGCGTGCTGCGAGTGTGTACATGCTGTAAAGCAGCGCGGGGTGTGGGCGCTTCGCGGGCGGGAGCGTAAGGCGGGCATAGAAGCGCGGAAGGTGAAGGGTGATGGCAAAGAGCGCCTTGGACGTCAGGCGGGAGAAGAAGAGGTCAAGCCTGGGGTCAGTGACATTCCGCAAAAAATACCCACAGATGGTCTCGGATGCCTGGGGGAACATCATGAGGGTCAAACCAGCCGCCGACGAGTTCGCGACCCTGGGGTATGTCAGGTAGGAGGGTGATATCGCCGTGCGAGTCGAATGGAACATCCTCTTCGACGGAGGCCATCATTGACATTGGGTTAAATGCGGTTCCTTCGCCGCCCGGGGAAACATTTGCAAGCGCGGTGCTGAGATCTGCCACGGGTTGATCGAGGAAACTCAGGTCAAAGTCGAAGGCTGTTGGGCCTTCACCAGGAAGGCGGGGGTTGGTGGATTGGGGATAGAATGGACTGCGCGCTGCGTCCACCGGCGCCGCCGAGGAGCTTGTTGGAATCGCGGTGATGTCCATTCGGGCTTTCCGTGGCGGGGGGCCGGCCGCCGTTTCGGGAGGCGAGATGCTGTGATGGTGCGTTCCGCCGGGGGTGGAGGACGGTAGGGAATGAGCCCGGGTAGCTGGAGGAGAGATAGGGGCGTAGTGTGTGGACCCAGTGCCGAGGAAGCCGAGAGAGCTGGGATCAACTGTGCTGCCGGATTGACGACCATCGTGACCTCCTTGTGGCTGGCCGTGGACGTGCGACTGGTGATGCTGCCCATGATTGTGCTGAGAGGATGAGGCTGATGCCGAGCCATTTACACTCGCACCCAGCCCGTTAGGCGGTATTGTCGGCGCGCCGGCATTCTGCAGCTGACCCTCAAGCTCGGCTGTCATTAGCGCTGCTCTACTGTTCACCGCCTGGACTCACCGATACGGGCCTTGAGGAGCGCAATCCGGCTCGTCGTTTTGCCTGTTTCGTAGACACACTGCTTCTTGAGGCGCACGCAAGTGGCGCACGCTGGCTTGTCGGCGTTGCAGCGCTGTGCATGTCAGCATGCAATGGAGCTTTGCATGACCGCCGACAACAGCAGCGACGATCGCGGTATGCCATGGGCCAGGCGCGCCGATCGTGGGACGCAGGATGCGATCCACGACTGATCTGCACGATCGACAAGGGCACCGGCCGGCGGCCGCCGGATCGCAGCACCAGCAATTCCAGCAACGCGCAAGTCTTCTGCGATATGTAACAGGTACTCACAATTCGGCGCCGTCTGCACGCAAGACACGCGTCTCCGCTGACAGTCAGTGCTAGTCCGAGTTGGCTGGTGAATGGTGCGCGTACCGTTTCAAAGTTTCTGGGGGTCAGCACGCGGTCCACATGAGAAGGGAGATTGTAGTAGAGCAGTCTGGGTCCAGATAGGCTGATACGCAGACACGCAGGTATGCAGATATGCAGATATGCAGATATCCAGCCAGCGCCACGGGGACCCCGGTCCACAGGCTATGCCTGCAGTTCGACTACGGCAGTACAGCCTCTACACTCACGCTTGCCGGCGGGGCCGGACGAGGGCTCGACGTTGGCATCGAGGCACTCGGAGGAGTCGAGCTCCATCTCGTCACTGCTGTCGGGCATGCCGGAGGGAATGTGGATCGGGCGCGGGCGGGGCGTATGAGGGGAGAAGTTGTATCTGATGAGATTGTAATGGAGGGTAGTGAGGATGCAACACACAGCACGACCTCGACCATGTCTTTGATGTTCATCTGTTCGGGTTGCTGTCACTGTTGGCTCCCCCCTGCGCAGCCTGCGATCCGCCCTGCGCCCGGCGCCCTGCGGCCTGGCGGCCATCCGCGGCATGCTCCCTGCGCAGGTGGCTCCGCCAGGGGCTTTAGCGCACTAGTGCGCGTGCGTAGTGTGCAATTTATGAGCGGTCATCCAACATCTCATAACCGGTGTTTACGTAAGAAAATAGAACTGGAGACCCCAGGTTTTGCCGCATGATCAAGGGTGTCGTCAGCTCTCTTGCCGCACGCATTTGTACGGTAGAAGTCCCAGCCTAAATCGCCTAGGAATGCTCGCATGCTCGGCAGGCTTGGTAGTCTCCATACTCCAACAGCAATGCCCTCAATGCATCATTGCTCTCCGGTCCACAATCGACAGCCTCGAGTCAGGTAAGTACATATGCATAGTGGCTTGTCCAGGCCCCAGCCCCCAGGAAATGCATTCTGTCGCAGTCTGTAACTTGGCGCACATGGCACAATCCACAGGCCAATCCCTGGTGTCCCCGGGTATACCGGAGTGGAGAAGCGTGTGTTGTGCCTGAAACCCGCAAGTCCGGTACAGATAAACGCTGGGAAGAGTGGGATGCGGTTCAAAAAAGAACAGCCAAACCCCGGTCTGAGGATGGGGATGACGACTATTGTACCTCCAGGATCCAGGATATCAGGATAAGACCTTGAAGAAGCCGAGCAGGCGCGAGGGATGCAATGCCAGGCTCGCAGTCTCAAAGTAGAACAAGAAGAGAAATGATCGCAACAACAACGGCTATGAAAAACAGCAGCCACCCGGACCGACATCGGTGACTATCTTTCTATCATTACGATCGCGAGTTCGACTGCCGATGGACGCCATGTCGCTGCACACACCCCAGGTTGACCTGCTCACCAGTACTGCAAAGTCGGATTCAAGTACGCTACTGACATTGGCCCGACTGTGGCCTAGCGGTCGAGACTGGAGTTCAGCTATAATGGCTAGTGACACCCCCAGGTCCTAGCCGACGTCCTTGGCCAATCCCATGTTCTTTGCCGCCACCCAGGCACCTTCTGATCGCCATGTCCCTTTGGAGCTCGACATCTCGATGTGCAATCTATACATCTACCTTTGGCTCAGTTATATCCCTAACACCTACTAACCTACAACACGAGCTTTCTTCGATCAGCAGCACAAAAGACTACCTACCGAGGCATTGGAGGCGGGGAGCGCGGCTCACCCCCGTCTCTGTGATCTCCGCTCCACAGGCTCTGACCCTCCCAATGCGACTCTTCCTGAGAGTAGTCGGCCTCCCAAGTTGGATCGTATAATGGTGGTAGGAGATATCTTTCCGCCGAAGCGGGAGTGAAGCCGTCAACGGACGGGTCCGTCCCTGCGGGAGGGTGCATCGGCGCGGCACGCGGAGCTCTGATCCGAGCCGCGCGCGGCAAGGGTGAAAGTCTCCTTTCGGACATGGCGGCTGTCGTTCCGGCATGAGTTGCACCCCGACTGCCTGTTTCCAAGTTTGCCATGGTGTAATCATTGCGGTTTGACTGCGAAGCTGTTGACGGCGCGTCGGCTCCAGTCACGAACACTGTGCTTTGTGTGGAGTGAGGGTTGGAGAGCGGGTGAGTCAGCCACTGCTCGTCGACAGCAAACATGGGATCTGCCGGTGGATGGGCAAGGCGTCGTTTGCGCCTCCGGAGGTAGAACCATGTGATCAGAACAATGGCGATGAGAAGACCGCATATTGCAACGGCGATTCCGGCCGCTTCGCCTGCAGCAATTCGCGATAATTCCTCGGCGCCGGTGTTCGCTGTCGCCACGGGGGATGTGATACTCCGCGACTCGGAGCTGGACGGAGTTAAAGACCCCGTTGACAACTTTGAGGGCGATGAAACTGTAGTGGGTGACGCGGACAGTCCGATTGAGGAGGGCGAGGAGAGTGAAGACGACGAGGACGGCGAGGTGGTCCCGAGCAAAGTGGTCCCGAGCAAGGTGGTACCGAGCGATTCAGAGGTGAATGTAGCCAGCGCTTCAGAGAAAGTGACTGTGTCAAGAGTGGATGATTTTGGCTCTACAGGAGTTGGTGCCGGTGTCGAGCTGGATGTCGATTCAGTCTCTTCAGATTGAGCGGACGCTGTCGAGCCTGCGGCATCTGCAGGTGAACAGCCGTCTACGACGGGGACGGGAGGAGGGTTTGACGGGACATCATACGCGGCATGGACCAAATTGAGCTCCACTTGGTCGCCAGGCTGAACATTGACGACATCCCAGGTAAACGAATTGGGTACGGCCGATGTTAGAATGTTAGTGCGGACACCGCCACTAATCTTGTACAGCACCCTGCGACAGTGTCAACCGGTATGGTCGACTCTCTGTTTCACTCACGCATTCCACGATCGCACGGGAGCGTGAACGTCGCTCCATGACCATGTTATACTACCGCATGTCGGCGCATTGGACGGCTGGGTCACCCAGGCAAACCCCTCGCTGCCCTGCGCCTGCACAAGCTGCAGAGTGGCCAGAACGATCGCGACCGACCAGAGCAGCCAGTCGAATGGCATTTTGATCCTCACTGCGCACACTGCGGTATGTCGGCACTGTCAATGCTCTGTAAAGTCAGCGATAGAGTCCTCTTGGAATCTCACCTCCAAGCGAGTGTAAAGCTCTGGGAGTGAGTGGTGTTGTCGAGTCGACACAATGAACTTCAACATTATTGTTATCCTTGGGTTCGGTAGTCATCAGTTCCACCATGAGCGACGACCGTCATGCCCCAGGACAAGGCCCGCCGCCCATTCCACCGTTCCAGATGCCCCAAGGCATCCACAAACCGCAGACCCGAAACGCTTGGTATTTCTGTGCCCTCTCCCGCTTACGAAACTGGATCTCAATCCGACCAGGGCTAAACCCAAATACAGTTGCTGAACCCCTTCCGTATCGTGAAGTCCCCGAAGCTTGTGATGTCTGGTCTCTTATAAAATAAAGAGGGTTTGTTGGTTGCAATGCCCGACCTGACTTCCTGTGAACTGCCGACAATTCTTGACAGGAGAGGAGTACAGTATGACCACACCGCTATAACCGCTCGACACTCAATAACGAAGTTTGGCGACGCCATGTTGAACGTCCGATTCCACTGTGCAGCGCTGCTGGTGGTCGCTTGCGCATTTTTCAGCCAATGCCGGGCAGACGGGCTCGATGAGAATTGGGCTGTGTTCACGCTTCCGCCTTACGGTAAGTAGCCAGTCAATGGCAGTACTGATCTCAGTCTGCACGACGGGAAGGTCATACTGGCGCTTCGACAATATCACGTCAACGCGCTACTTTGTGTGAGTACCGAGTTCTTTCTGTTGTACGCTCACTAACTCTACAGGGATGCCTATCAAGAAAACCACAAAAAACACTACAGTAATAGAAATCAGTTGAGCAATGACTTGACATTGGTCTTGACAGAGAACAATCAGGTTGATCCGGCATATAAGATCAGACTACAAGTTCTTACCTTTGATCTGATTGATCATCCGCGGATGTTTCTCCCGTCCGACTCGGAGCGGGTTCGCGTCGTCGACGGACACTGCGACACGGGGTTTGAGAACGTAAGCGCAGGCTCTTCTCAGGCCTCCCTATTGGTTTCCTCGGCGGCGCAAACATCGTCTGGACCATTGGCAGACGAATCGCCCACAGAGTCGCTATCACCCACACCTGAATCTACCTTCGTGGGACCGAATACCACTTCAACATCTTCGTCTTTTTCAGAAACAACATACGCCACTTCGTGGACTTTATCAACTACGACAACGTCTTCCGCCCCCCCATTCTCAACATCAACAACCAGCACGGAAGCAACCAGCACGGCAACAAACAGCACTTTCTTTTCTCTCACACCGGCTTACACAACTTCCTCTATTACTCCCCTCGCCTCTGCCTCCTTCGCTTCCACCAGCGACACCTCCACCTCTTCGACGTCCACCGAGCCAATGCCCTCCAACGACACCCTTCGTTCCAGCGACCCGAAAACAACGTCACTGGTCTCCAAAAGCGCCATTGCAGGCATCGTGATCGGCTGCGTCGCACTCGTAGCATTCCTGATTCTCGCATTTTGCCTGGTTCGACACCGTCGTCATACACGCAGCAAGGACGACGCGCTGTACGTATACTACGACGCGCCAGGCCCTCAAGAGCCCTTTCATCCGCCGCCGACCGTTGGTCATCACGACATGGTCAAAACACCCGTTCCGCTCCCGCCCGGGCCGGCCGTCAACAGGGACCTTCCGGTGTATCCCAGCACCTCGCCGTCAATCAGAGGATTGACAACCACCTCGGATGAAGGTGATAGTGAGAAGGCTCCGATCTCCGAGGACACGCCAGACTCGCATACGGCCTTTATACCCCATCACGATACCGATGTCGGGCGCATCCGGATGATTCGTCCACCGAGGTATAGGTAGCCCTGGTAACGATACCCTGTACCCCACCCGCGCTTGTTCGCAACTAGGAACAGCCAGTGGCCATGCGGACCGCACCTAGAGGTCTCAAGAGTATTGGAGCATAGACCTGGCTCTCTGGCGGCAGAGCTCACCATGCTGTTGGTTATGACAATACATTAATAATGAGGCTCTGAGCTCTGAGCCCGGAAATTCATGCAGCAACATGCTAAGGCGACGCAATTAGGTTTCCGGGAGGCACTGGACCTGGGGCACCGGACCTGGCGGCCGAGGCGGTGTTCCATACCAGATGAAACATCACCCGCACTTCGAAACGCGTCGGACAGAAGGTTCGGCCGATTCGGGATGGTCAAATGCTGTGTTGACCCATCTGCGCCATTCTCGCCCTCAACCACATTGCAGCTGAAGATGCGGAGAGGGGATCAAGTATTGCAAACAATTTATCAAAATGCCGGGTCTACATGGTTCGCCCACATGGCTGCCTTACCCTGCTTTTTCTTCTACAGATAACGACCCGCATAGTGTAATACAGAATGTACGATTAGGCTTCATTCGTCTAAAGTGGTGTCCCGCTGTGAACTAACGGAGGTGCGCACACGGGCTCAACGCCCCTCACCTCGTGACTCTCCCTCCCACATTGTCTGACCCTCCCATCGCGATTCCTCCTGGTCGTAGTCGGCCTCCCAGGTCGGGTCGTACATGGGTGGTAAGAGGTCAGGCGGATCAGAGCTCTGCATTGGCACAGGTGTCTGGGGTGTCGTTGATGTCCCCCGCCGTGAGACTGGTTTCGGCCGGGAGCGAGGGTGTGAGATAACGTCGGAGTCGGCCATAAGGGTTCCCGCCAAGCTCGTCGCCGCCGGAGCAGCTGTGGCGCCTGAGAAGGCCAGCATTGAAGTCAGGAGTGGTGCGATGGGACTGGTTGGCTTATCGCAAGGTTGGCGGGTTGCGGTGTCAATCTCAAACCCCTCCTTATGGGCGGAGCCGGCGCGATGCCCACGACGCCGCTTTAAGAACCAAATGATGGCGGCGAGAGCAAGGACGATAACAACGCCGGCGACTGCAATTCCGGCCACTTCCCCTGCTACCAGCCCTTCCTTTTCTCGTGCTGCGTTGGTTCGCCAGAGCCTTCGCCATTGCCAGAGCCCTCGCAATCGCAATCCGAAACGCAAACGGAATCCAAATCCCCGTTGATATCAGAGAGCAGTAGCTCGTCGATGGAAAGCTCAGTGAACCGCACTCTATCGTTGCCGCCACGGACGACGACACAGCAGACGGCCGCGGAGATGACTATTGTTTCTGACTTGTCAGTTTCGTCTTTTACCGGGGCCGAGACCTCTTCGTCCACTTCCGCCGCTCTCACCACTGGGCTGTCAGAAGCGCGGAATCCTGCCTCAACTCGAAACCTCTCGAGCGGCGTCATTGCGGGTATTGTCCGTGGTTCAATCGCCCTGCTAGTCGTCGGAGTTTTGGGCTATCTTTTGCCACTATACTGCAAGCGCCGAGAACGCAAGGTCGAGAACTCGGACCTCTACGTGTACCACGACGAGTCGAATCCTACGCTCCATACAGTATCCCCGAGAGTAGCACGCAGGAGCTTGTGGGTAGAGCCCCTATCATTATCCTGGTGGTGGACAGGGACTACCCGCAGTATCCCACGCCCAGCATGCCCGCTACCTCTACGCATCCGTCCCCATTGCACACCGCTGAGGAGGAAAGGGTTCAGTTGCCGATACAAGGGGCTAGTCCTCCTCCTTGCGTGAGGATGCGATTCCTGGACCTCAACATGACACCGACTCTGGACGCATCCGCGTCATTCGGCCACCCAAATACAAATAGAGGAAGCTGCGCAAGGATGTACTGTATAAACGGCCCAATTCATCCAACGCCTGTCGAGCACCACATATGGTCAGGAGCAACGCAGCACCCCCAAAGCCAACTTGTACTGCCTGACCGACAGAGATTTTTATATGTGTAGATTTGTAGTACATGATTATTGTGGCTGACTTTATAGCTTTGTACAATGTCTACATGATCTCGGTTCCCATTTCGCTCTCAATGTCCTCTAGGCCGAGAACCCTGTCCCCACATGCTCTGACCTTCCCACCGTGACTCCTCCTCGTCGAAATCTGCTTCCCATGTTGGGTCATACATAGGCGGGAGGAGTTCCTGACCGGTCAATTGACCGGTCGATTGTCCGGTCGATCCACTTGTTGGTCCTGATTCACTCGTTCCTGTGAAGGTCTGTGACGCCGAAGACATTGTGGATGGGCGAGCCGATCGTGGGCCTCTTGGCCCAGCGGGGCGCCGAATGGAGGGAGCAGTGAACGATGGGGCGTGGGTTCCTACCACACTTTTCACGGACAGCCCGTGCTGTACCGTTTGCGTCGGGCTTGGTGGAGGGAGGAATGGAGTTGGTGAGGGTGGTCCCGGCGGGGCATGTTGGAGATCAACAGCGCTGATGGTATTGTGTTGTGGCGACTGGGAGCGGCGACGGCGATTGCGAAGGTAGAGCCACAGAAGAAGAATCACAGAGGCGACGAGGACAACAATGGCAACAGCGATGCCTGCTGATTCGCCTGCAGATAACCCCCGCGATCCGCTATTGGCATAGGGCGTTACAGTCGGGGGCGAAGTGGGATCTCCTTGAGCCCCTGTGGAGTTGGAGGGCAAGGTCCGGGATGCAGAGAGCGAGGGCAGTAACCCTGTTGAGACACCTGATGAGGTTCGGGGAAACGTTGTCACTGCAAGAGTTGAAGAACTTTGCGGTATGGGTTGTTCGGATGTCGTTTGCTGCTGGGAGGAAGTGGGGGGAGTGTCTGACGAAGAGGGAGTTTCCTGGGGTAACGGCGACGACGACGGCGATTCTGCGGGCGGGGTGGAAGGAGCCGGCGAGGGCGTAGGATCAGGTGAGGGCTGAGGAGGCTCCGATGTTTGCGGTGCGTTCACCTGCGTGCATCCATCCACAACGTCAAGAATGTTTGCCGTCGCCTTTCGCTGGGCGTTCTGAAGAACGAGAACAATCTTGTCTCCCGGTTGAACGCCAGACACTGACCAGGTGAATTCTGTATTTGCGCTGGTGCTTAATAGGTTACTTCGAACGCCTCCACGGTCCCTATACAACAGCCTGACAAATTAGCCTGTCCTCAGACTGTGTCAAATCGTTGAAGCGATGACACCGCATATAGAGACTCACACAAACCAGCCTCCGGAGTCGATGTTTGTCCACGTCCAAGTAATACTGCCACACGTCGGAGCATTGGGCGGCTGGCTGGTCCATGAGACCCTTGCCTGTCCCAGCACGGTCACTGGGAACAGCGCGGCCATCAGCACCAGCCACAGAAGACGCATGGGCTGCACCATAACGTTAGTCCGGTGTCGTGTCGCTCTCCATGTCCTGTTCATAGCAGGGGTTCTTTGACAAGCGGAGAAGACGTCGGTTTGTCGGGTCCAAGTTTGAAGAGTTGATGGTACCACAATGTGGCCAAAGGCGATCTTTACATGATGAAGGAGCTTCTAAGAAGTCTCGCCGCTCAGCGCCCGCACCAGCATCGCCTTCACGAGCCGCAGAACTGACTCCTCTGCTTAAGAACTGTCTGTCTGTCATGGATAAAAAAAAAGTCCGTGCTACCCCGGGGTGGCACGGAGGGCTCCATAGTCCAGGCCGCTCAACTGAGTAACGTAGTAACGTACATTTCAGGATGAAGGGTTGTCCCGATATGGCATTCTATGGGGAGTTTGGTGAAACTGAGGCGATACAGGAAGCGCTGCTGAGTGTTGAACTGAAGCTCATGCCGAAACCCAATTTGCAAAGTCCTGAGCTTGTTCTTACGAACAGCGGCACGACCGCGTCTCGCCACGTATGTGAAGAGTGGTGAGCATCGTGAACTACCTTGCAGTTGAGCCGCTCCATCAGTATCATCAAGCCGGAAGGAAAGTTTTTGGGTGCATGTCGCAGTAGATGCGGTGAATAGGATTGATAGTTCACTGCCAGACCACTGCTTTATTAAGACTTCTCTCACTTCTTCTCGTTGCTATCACCCCCAACTCATGTGCACCATGATCAACGGCTCCAAAGGTCCGCGGTGGCGCAGTACACTCGCCAAGGTCCTCATGTTCGCTTTAGCTGCTGCTCTGTTCATTCAGCCATGCCAGGCATTGGAACGGGTCGACTGGGCCGTTTTCACGGTTCCCACTCATGGTATGTTGTCACTTCGACCTTGAAGTTTGCAACATCTGCTGACAGACAGTGTGTCGAACTGGAACCTCATACTGGCGCTTTGACAATATCACATCAGAGAGTTATCGGGTGTAAGTACAGACTCTGAACAGCCACGCCTGCTCTAAAGCCGAGGCTTGCGCCGTACTCATGATATGATCAAGCTCTGACCAGTGCAGAAAGATCTTTCCAGACAAAAATGTATTGTTCGACGTCAAGTATCAGGACCTCGGCCATCTCACCAACGACCTCCTTTGGGAGGTGAAGTCGGACACGTTTCTCCAGGGCGTTGGGTCTGTCCGGATGGAGGTTATAGCCTCTTTGCCAAACTATAACGACACTTATGTCGTATCGCGGTCCCCGCATGTACCAGTCGTGGACGGCCATTGCGATACTGGCCTTGAGAATAGAGACGGGGGTGCGCCCATGACGACACCTGCTGGGACATCATCTCAACAGATGCCGCCCCCCAACAGTTCGACTTCAGCCGCGACATCGACCGAGCAGGCTAGCACGCCTTCAGAGATGCCTTCAGAGGTTCCTTCTACCAGCTCGAATCCAACCCCGGACAGCTTCACGGCAGCTACGACGTCCTCATTGGAGGGTCCCCGCACCGCTACAATGAACGTTACGGCCACAATGTCGACCTCCTCTGCAGCTACTTCCAACGCTTCCATCACCTCATCAACCGCAACTCTTTTGGCGACTCGGTCAACAACATCCAATCTTGCACCGAACTCATCTGGCATCGTTGCCGGAGCCCCCCAGAACGCCAGTACTACTTCGCGGCGCCTGTCCGGCGGAGCAATTGCGGGAATTGTTCTCGGTGTCCTGGCCCTTATCGCCATTCTCCTTCTGGTAGCATTTGCTATCCGGCACTACAGACGAGCGCGGAACAGCGACGATGATGTGTACGTCTACAAGGACACCCACGACCCTCACGTCCCTTTCTATCCCCCGCCCCACGACCAGTACGACGCTAAGCCGCCCCTGCCCGTATCATCTGCGCCTGCCGTAAACAACGACCTTCCGCCGCATCTCGCCACCTGGTCCAGCCCCACCGCGGGAGGTTTCAAGACCGTCAACAGTGACCCGGATGAGAAGAGTTGGTCTGCAGGCTCCACATCTCTCCCAGGGTCCAGTCAGGTGGGCCATCAACACACGGAAACCCCTGCTCTTGCTCCGGTGCACGAGAAGGACGCTGGGCGGATCCGCGCCATCCGTCCACCAAAGTACTTGTAGTTTGTACATACACTTGTAGTTATGAGATTGTTATTTTAATCTAAGAGCTCTGTGTAAAATGGTAGTAATTGTTCAGTGTCAGTTCATGCTAAGTCAGGAAGCGCAACCGAATCTCGGGAACTTACGAGCCCTGAAACCTTGCAGTTGTCGGCCGGAACAGGGTTTCAGTGGGCCGCGCCGGCACAGCGGTCAACATGAAACGCGCTGTGCTCCCTACTTACGGCATCTCGGCGGTAACGGCATGCGAATCCACAACTCTGGGTTTTATGATCATCCGATGCGGTTAGACTAGGAAAGTGGGAGATAGGGTGGACGGACTGACCAGTTGAGAGATCATACTTGCTATCTTCCACGCGCAAAGGACCACGAAACACGAGGAAGGAAAGCTCACCCCACCCTCTTCTTCCCGTCGGAGTGCACGATGCCGTGTTGGTTGCTATACGTACATTTATATTCCCTTATCTCAGATCTCTTTTCATCCTGAGATCAGGACCGGCCGGACGGGTCCCCAGGCTGGACAAAGGGGGTCAGGTACTGCACAGTAATGCTCCAGGTGGAGAAGACTGCGCAGTAAACGACGACTGGAGCAAATTGCACTGCTCATACGGGATGTAGAGGGCCGCACAAGGTGTTAATTGTCCAGTTAATTGTCCCAATGATTGTTAGGCGGGCAGACACGGCCAGCTTGTCACGGCCAGCGTGGGAGAGAAAAGGGTGGTGCGTCGCGAGGCGCTGCCCTTTGTCTGGAGGACTGAGCGAAGAGAAGCCAAGAGTGAGTGAGAATTAGGTTGGCGTAGATATCATCATGTCATCAATGTCGAACTTGTCCCCACGTGCTCGGACCCGTTGTCGATTGTCGCGTTGTGAACTGCGGCGGATGTCGATTGTGACGAGGGTGGCCTAGGGCGATGACGGCAACCACGAGAAGTTGATTTGTGCTGCGATTCCCATCGCTTCCCCTTTTGTGAACGTTTCCAGCGCCGATGGCGAGGTGTGTGAGCCCGGGGTGGCTGTAGAGGTGTTTCGAGTTGTTGAGTGTGAGGAGGAGGCAGACTTGGAAGCTAAGGACAACACCGATGCGGCCACTTGCGGTGCGGTTTTTGCACCCGCTGACGTACCGGATCCCACCCGGTTTGTTCTATCTGTTCTCCTCATCTGCTGCAGAATGATGCACAGATACTGCTGCCATTGCAGGGTTTGAAGCCATATCATGGTCCCGTCGGAGTACCAGTTGACAACGGGGTGCTTCTTGCTGAGTGAGTAGGCGATAGCTGGTGCTATCGAGGTCGCGGATAAAGATGCATACACGTAAAGTGTTGTAGGAGCCCACAGCTTCTGTCCAAATACGCACCCCGATAACACGGGTGTTACTGTACAGCAGGGCTCAGCGCTGGGTGGACAGATACGGAGCTGTCCGAGCTGTCGAGCTTTTGGAGCGCACTACAGGCGGCCTGCAAGCTCTCACCGATGAACGACAGATCTGACCGTACGCGATGTCACAATCTCACTACCGCAGTTCCCTCGATGTGTCCAATATTCGAGGCCAAGTTTCTAACGGCTGCCACTAAGCAGTGGTGTCGGATGTCAAGCCCGCTATGGTGCTCTATACTACCACAACGGCAGCAGCGGCCCCGGAGGCACCTGCACTGGCCTGAGCGCCGCGCGCAGCGGCGAGGCGCATGCGCGCGGCGACGAGGTTGACTGCCGCCGCGAGAAGGAGGCTCGTCCCTGGCTGTACCTCTGATGTGTCCTGAGAGTAAGCCATGCAGAGCAGATCGGCAGCCACGTACGGGAGGATGGGCGTGGCCTAACAAGCCGTCACGGATTCGGCCGTGGAACTCCATGCTTGTCACTTCCGTATCCTCCATGAGAATGAACGCCTTTCGCCCGCTGAACGAGAACTTGAGGACCGCGAGTGGCGAGCCATCTGGGTAGACTATCGGCGTCTTCCTGAACACTGCAAGTTAGCACTTGTACATACTGTAGGTATGCAGCGTCCCAGCGCACGCACCGCCTTTAGGCTCGACACGGAACAGCTGGCCGTCGGGGGTCTCGCATCGGAATACTGGGGCCTTCCAGCTACCACCGCCGTCTTGGACGGTCAGGAGGAGCTGGCCGGACGGACTGGAGAGGGCTGGGGTCAGCTGGATGCGTAGGTGGACGTACTCCTTGGCTCCTTGTGGTCTGCAAACTCGCCGCCGCCGACTACAAAGACTGGCGCCCCGGAATCGTCCGTGATGGTAAACTCGTCCTGCTGTTAACACTGTGAGGACCGTGGGCAGTCCGCAGTCTCACGTCCTGAAAGCCCTTGAGCGGCTGTCCGAAGACAAGGGTCGTGGCTGTCGGTCGCGTGTAAGCGGCCAGCAGGGCGTGTGGTTGCGGATGGGGTATCGATTGTTGCTTGAATTTCATTGTAATGTGTGCAATGAGTCAATGGGGATTGCATTCGTGAAATAGTTCTTGTAGGGCTTGACTAGCGTCTGGTCATAGCTGGCCACTGGTTTCCTCTGTGACTACCGGATCTGCACCGGTTTCCAGGTTTACTTATCTCGAACTTTATCTTCCCACAAGACCTGTATGTATCCTACTCAAAAAGCTGCGCATGCTGTGTCCCCAATATTCCAAGACGCTCCGTCGCGATGCCACCTACTGTTTCCGCGCAGGTCTATATCCGCCAGAGATAGTCAACAGAAAATGACAAGCAACCAAGAAAGCAAGTGGGCAAACCTGTCTGTGGATCGGGTCGTAATTTCACCTCGGCATTCGGTCGCGGATCTGACTGCCGACATTACCGCAAACACCAAGCCATCAAGCAGGCAAGCGTTGTCCATGCTATCCACTCCGAGTTGCATGCGACTGGACACGGTGTTATGCGTCGCCTGCCCACAATCGCGGGATGGCGCGCCAAGGCGCGTTCCATCAAACTAAGTTGGGCGTCAGATAGGCCCAGGCCATTTCGTTATCTCCTCCGCGAGGCGGAATTCGCCCCCGACGCCGCATCCATAGTGAGGGCCCCACACATCACAGTTTGCGGATCACGTATCAAGCCGACGCGGGGCCGAACATGCCAGCCAACTCGCATCGCGGATCACGGCAATGTCCTTGCCCACCTACCATTGCGGTTGCAGCCGCCGTAGTATGTAGTCTGTCTGTCTGCCGTTCCGATCTCTTGGCTCTTGGCTGTGGGAACGAGTGGTGCCCCTCGGTATTGGGCCCCGCCCCGCATAATCCTACGTACCACTCAATCGCCTTCCGCGTGCCAAGCAAAAAGAACGACGGTTGATGGATTGATCGAGTTGAAGGAAGGGAGAGTACATATCGAGAGCAAGGGGACCGATGTCCAAGACAGAGCACTATATATCATGGGAATGCTCCTGCTCCGCTCAAACCTCCCAGATTTGTCTCCTCGCAACTTCTGGCCATGCTGCTCTCCAAGACGGCGCTCCTTCTCGCTCTGGCGACGACCCTCGCGGGCGCTGTACCCGGCGACTGGAAGGACAAGAACGATAAGGACTGTGACGTCAACAAACCCGAGAAGCCCCATAAGCCCGGCAAGCCCGGCGGCGGGAAGAAGAAGCCAAACATTGTGCTGATCCGTGCGTTCATACTTGTTCTGTTCTAACGACAGTCACCGATGACCAGGATAAACGCACGACCATGTTCAGGGAGTATCTCCCGCGCATCTTCAAACACCTCGTTGATGAAGGCGTGACCTACGAGCACTTCTTTTCGCCCGTGAGCATCTGCTGCCCTGCGCGGGTTTCGCTCCTGCGTGCACAGCACGCCCACAACCACAACATCACGTTTGTCAACCCCCCCTATGGCGGGTGGGATCTCTTCAACGAGTTTGGATATGTGAACCACACCATTGCAGACTTCCTCCAACAGGCCGGTTACGACACATACTACGTCGGCAAGTACATGAACGGCCACTCGGAGAAAAACTGTGTTGAGCTTCCCGTTTCTGGCTTTGTGGGTCTTTGGGTCAACAGGCAAAGGGTGTGCTGACCTCAGACATCGCACGACATGGCTGTTGGTGAGTCCCGATGATGCCCCGACGCCCCCATTCTTATGCTAACCCCAGACCCCTGGACCTACGACTACTGGAGTGTAAGTGTCCCACTCATGTACGCTTGGGTGCATCACTGACAGCAGCCCGGCTTCTCGCGCGACAGTGAGCCTCAGCACCTTTCGATCTAACCGCAGACCAGGAGATGATACTCTCGCCAGGCGTGTACAGCGGCGATTTCTCCGCCGAGAAGACTCTTGCGTATCTCGACACCGCGCTTGCAAACGACAAGCCGTTCTTCATCGGCTACTCGCCCCTTGGGCCGCACACGTGGGCAGACGGTAACCTCCCCCTCACCACCGACATCAAGTTTCAAATCCCCGAGGGGCCACCGCGCGCGGCGTACCTGTTCCCCACGGCAGAGCTGCCCCGCGTCGAGACTTGGAATCCTGATGAGCCTCTTGGCGTCAGTTGGGTTAAGACGCTGCCGAAGCTTGTGAGCCAAGTACCATCTGTGCTGCTCACACCAGAACCGCACGGTTGAAGCATACTTTGACGACTTCTACCGCGGGCGTCTGCGTGCGATGCAGCCAATTGACGAGTTCGTCGAGGACCTGGTCGAGAAGCTGCGGGTAGCGGGGGAGCTCGACAACACGTACATCATCCTGACGTCGGACAACGGGTTTGCGATGGGCACGCACCGCCGGCAGCCGGGCAAGACGCTCGGTATGGAGGACGATATCAATGTGCCGATGGTTATTCGTGGCCCGGGCATTCCGCGCGGTAAAGTGGACGACGTCAGCCTGTACAACATGGTCGACCTGGCCGAGACGATTATGCGCCTCGGCGGTGCCAAGAGCGACTACGAGAACGACGGCGTCATGATGAACCTCCACCAGAACAACAAGGACAAGGACGGGAAGCAGGCTGAGCAACACAAGAAGGCGCGCCACAGCATCTCTGAGTACTGGGTCCAGGTCGTCGAGGAGGGCATCTTCAGCAATCCTTGGCGGAACAACAACACGTACCGCACCCTCCGTGTCGCGGACGAGACTACCGGCGTGTCCTACTCGTACTCGGTATGGTGCACTGGCGAGCGCGAGCTATACGACCTGCACGAGGACCCGCACCAGGCGCGCAACCTCATGATATCCCTGAACAACGCCGGAGATTTTGCGCCCTTTGACACAAGAAAGGACGGACAGCCGATTCTCTCGGAGGAGATGCAGCGGCTCATGCACCGCCTCGACGGCCTGCTCCTCGTGCTCAAGACGTGCAAGGGCGACACCTGCCGCGACCCGTACGCAGAGATGTTCTCCAGTCTCAATAAGAAGCCGACAAAGCTCAGCGATACCATGGACACAAAGTACGACGCGTACTTCGCGTCCCTCCCCAAGGTCCGCTTCGACACGTGTACTCTCGGGTTCCACCTCCGTCTCGAGCTGCCCGTATGGGAGCACAAGCTTGCGTATTAGGAGGAAAAAAGCACAAAGGCAAAAGAAAGCATATGCGGACAATATGCGGTCAGTATCATGTATTTCAGTTAGTGGTCGGAAGTACAACAATGAATGGCAGAGGAATTTGAATGAGATGAGAGAGCCTTGTGAAAAACCGGATCGTCGTCTCGTCACGCGTCCATGTCGTGTCTTCCCGGAGGATCGACACTGGCATTGCCGAGCGGATGTGCGGATATTGCTTCGTTTGCGGCAGTGGCGCTCGGCGCTTGTTGTGGGATCGTGGGAGCCGGTCTCAACAATCACGTGACAGCCAAAAATTGTAATGATGTGTTAGGTTTGTACTAGTCTGTATGGATACCCGGCCGAATACTTATGTCCTTTGTAATTCGAGTCCCCATGGCCTATCTGCCCTAATCCCTCAAGATCCTGATCAAATAACGTGGGCCTCTCCGCTTCTGTTTTTTACACCGTGGCCCATGGGCGTCCCGTGGAATGCCGTCGCCGGCGGACACGGCCTCGCTCGGCCTCAGCTATGCGCCACGCGCCACGCAGAACCGCCATGTGTTCTTGCGGGACCCAGGGGATGGAAACGTGGTCAAAATTGCGGGGAGGTTGCACAAACCACGCCGGGCCATGCCGCAGCTGTACTGGCTAATGCATAGGCCGAGCGCTAACGTTCGCGGGCCCTTGGGACAAGGCACACGCGCAGAGGTCGCCGCGCCGCTAACCGGCGGCCGGGGTAGAATGGGGGTGGTTAGCTCTGGGGCCCCGTGCCGGCTAAGTTTTCAGTGGTTATCCGGCACAAGTGCCAAGGGTCGGTAGGTGGTTCCACGATCCACTACCACGAGCCCCGCAGCCACTCTCTCCTCAAAGTCACTACTGTACTTTTCCACCTTTCGAGAACGAACACAGCTCGTGCTGCCATACTCTTCTTTTTCACCATCCATCTCATCACATTCACCCATCTCACTTCCCCCCCACCACCACCCCAGCGCTCGTTGTATCTATCACCATGCCTATGCTCCGCCCGTTTCCCGTCGTGCCGGACCTCAAGCACCAGAGCGTCGTGAGTGGCCACTCTGCCCGGTGCCAGGCTTTTCTCTGGCACTCGAGCTCGAACTCAAGGCTCAACCAGCACACGGCAAACAGTGATGTTCTTTACAGAAGCTGACCCCAGCCCATTCCAAGCACGGAGAGCGCTGACTCGAGCTGTAAGTCATTTTCTCTTGTGCTCAACTGACTCCTTAGCCGTCTACAAGAGCGGTTCGTAAACCATGGCTGGCGCAGCACCGTGCTACATCATGTTGTTTCACCCGCTAATGCCAGGAATTGTGCCGGAGGAGCTCATTTATCACACACCGGATGGTGACAAGCTTCCCGACACTGTCTTCGAGATCTTCGAGCTCGGTGGGTACTGAACTTCGAAAGTTTTACTCACTGTTAGCCCTGAAGAACACGCCCAACCAGGCCATTTTCCGCTCGCGCGTGCGCACTCCCCCCACCGCCCCCGGAGAGCCGCACGGATGGAGCACGGAGACATACGACACCACGTACGCGCAGGCCGCGGCGCGCCGCAACGCGCTCGGCTCGGCACTCCTCTCGCTCGAGCGCCTCGGCCAGCTCCGCGACCCCCGCCTGCCCGCTGACACTCCCTCGCCCGTCGAGGTCGCCAGCCACCAGCTCCCCGCCTGGGGTGACAAGCTCAAGGCCGGCGCACGCCGTGGTTGGGGTGTTGGTATCTGGTGCCTCAACCGCGAGGAGTGGCAGGTCGTCGATCTTGCGTGCCACGCGTACGGTCTCGTCGGTGTCTCGCTGTACGAGACCCTTGGCCCCGACACTGCCAAGTACATGTGAGTGACTAAATATGGGGTGCAGAACGTAGTAAAGGATGGCGTAGAAACTTTTACACGCGCTGGACCGGACTATGCGGATGTTCCCCAAGGGTTATTCCCCGCCCGCGAAATTCACCTCGCTCACACCTCAGCACCAACCACGCTCCCCTCGCCATCATCTTCTCGTCGTCTAACCACGTTGAGCAGCTGCTCCGCATGGCGCCTGAGACGCCGTCGCTTCGCGCCATTGTCTCGGTTGACCCGATCGGCCCGGCTGAGCGCACGATCTACAACCAGTGGGCCGCGTCGCTCGGCCTGACTTTCTACCAGATTGACGAGCTCGAGGAGTTCGGCAACCAGGCCGGTGTTTACACCGCCCCCGGTCCCGCCGAGGACGAGAAGGACCTTGACAAGAACCGTATCATGTCCATCTCGTACACCTCGGGCACGACCGGCAACCCCAAGGGTGTCATGCTCTCCAACTGGAACATGACCTCCGCTGTCAATGCCTGCACGTACGGCATCGGTAACCTCACCGACGGCTTCCGCCACTTCTCGTTCCTCCCCCTCGCGCACATCTACGAGCGTCTTCTCCAGTTCCTCGTCATGATCGGCAGCGGTACCATCTGCTTCGCTACTGGCGACGTTACTAAGATCATGGAGGACGCCCAGATTATGAAGCCGCACTTCATGCCCGGTGTCCCTCGTATCTGGAACCGCATCTACGCTGCCATCAACCTTCAGATGCAGACGCCCGGCCTCAAGGGTGCGCTCCTTCGCCGTGCCATCTCTGCCAAGCTCGCCAACTTCCGCAAGGACGGCACCTACACTCACGCCATTTACGACCGTCTTGTGTTCAACAAGATCCGCGGCCTCGTCGGCGGTGAGGTCAAGTACATGCTCACCGGCTCGGCTCCTCTTGCCCCCAAGGTTCAGGAGTTCCTCGCCGTCGCGTTCTGCGTCGAGTTTGCCCAGGGCGTAAGTGACAATCGCAAACTTGCGCTGACATCAGTACGGTCTCACCGAGACCTGTGCGTCCGTGTGCCGCAGCATCGCACAGGACACGCGTGCGCCCGGCACGTGCGGTTTCCTCGCTGCCACCAACGAGGCCAAGCTCCTTGACGTCCCCGAGATGAACTACCTCCACACCGACAAGCCCAACCCTCGCGGTGAGCTGCTCCTCCGCGGTACCAACATCTTCACCGGTTACCTCCACGACGAGGAGAACACCAAGAAGGCGCTCACCCCTGACGGCTGGTTCCGCACCGGCGAGTGAGTCTTGCGCCAGTTGAATCCACATCAGTATACTAACGACAGCGTTGCCGAGATTGACTCGGCTGGCCGCATCAAGATCATTGACCGTGTTAAGAACGTCATCAAGCTGTCGCAGGGGTAGGTTTCCAGCGATATCCCGTTATCCAGTACTAACAGCCAGTGAGTACGTGCCTCTCGAGAAGGTCGAGGGTGTCTACCTCCTCAACCCGATGTTCGCGTCCGTGTACGTGCACGGCGACTCGTTCCGCCACTGCCTTGTTGGTGTCGTGATCATCGACCCGATCCCCGGTGCCGAGTTTGTCAACAAGCTCCTCGGCAAGAACATCCAGCCCACCGACGTCGACGCCCTGGAGGCTGCCCTCCAGGACCCCAAGGTCGTTGCCACCCTTCAGAAGGGCCTTGACTCGGCCGCTAAGCGCGCCAAGCTCAACGGGTGAGTTCAGAGTGAAAGCGCCAACGCGCCGGAATCGTGCTGACGATACAGCTTTGAGCAGGTTCGCGGCGTCTACGCCACCGCACAGCCCTTCCCCGCCGACCTCCTCACTCCGACACAGAAGCTGAAGCGCAACGTTGCGGCCGAGTACTACAAGCCCCAGATCGACCGGCTGTATGACGAGATCGAGAAGAACAGCTCCAAGCTCTAGGGTGAAGGGTGATAATGTAGTGTGTACACTTGAACAGTAGGCTGTGGGGACTGGTTCTCTTGAATGCAGGTTTTGTCATGGACATTTAGAGGTGGATTGGGCAGTGTGCTGATGTGGATGATCGGTGTCAACAAGTGTTGCAGGAAAGCACTGTCCCCTTGGGACTTTGACCATCCTGTGTTTCAGTCACTGCTTGGATCACTTCAACCCTCACCGTATTCGATCAAGCCTCGAGTTCTTTAGGTCCTCGAACGCTTTCTCGGCAGTTGGGGTCCGGCCACGGACTTTCGGCTGCGGTCGAAGTCACTAACGTGCAGGGTTGCTAGAGTCGTTGAACTGTACAAAGTAGCCATCTTTATGCGGCTGTCGAGTCCAAGACGCACCCAGTAATCGTCAGTGTCCCGGGGATCAACGCCCACATCATAAATCTCCTGGAAAACTTGGATGAGCTCGGGGGTGGAGGTCAGCCACCACGCTGCATGGAAGAACAGGGGCAAGGCCTGGACTCACCGATACTCTGAAGATCGCAATTCATCAAAACAGAAGATACTCTGAACATCGCACTTCATCAAAACAGAACCGACCAGCATCGTCATAAACGAGGCAGTACAGCGTACCGTGCTGAAACAACCCAGCAAAGTACGGCAGACGAGATCCTTGCAGAACGCGCGGCACATCAAAGGCGTAACACTCTTGTGACAGCTTCTTCTTACAATGAGTATGGTAGCGCGGCACCAGGAAGCTCATATCTAAGAGCTTGATCACAAGGCCTCGTTTCGTGTTTTCTTTTTTTTCCGTCGTCATGCACTGTCGGCGGTACATGTCACATTCCATGTCATCGTCCTCGCCGGACCGCGAGCTGCCGACGCTCTCGGTAATCGTGAGGACCGGGTGTTTTAGCTTTGAGCCGTCTTTTACCTCGCGACCACCATCTTGTGGGACAGGCTCGTCTGGAAGATCTGTTGCGGAAACAGGGTGTACTCGAACCATTTGAGTTGTCCCAGTGAGCTCACTGGGCTCGCAGTACTTTCCAGAGAACTTGTCGCCGCCGCCAGCGAAGATCAGATCAACCTTCTCGGCCTGACTTGTCAATAGACTGCGCCCAGCAAGCAACATACGTCTCCTATCATCGCATTGACGGCGGCGCGTGTGTCTTCGAACCGTCCATCGGACAGCGAATCGGCTGACGAGTCCCGTCGGGTGGTTCTCGGTGACTTTGCGGCGCGGGCAACATAAATGCTGGGTCCAGCCCTCTTGGTGCTTGCCTTCTCCGCGACTTGGAGGCCATCATGGCCATGTGTTTACAGATGGGTTGTGTGTAGTGCAACAGCATATTCACCTGGCACGTTTGCATATCCAGTGCGTGAGCTTCATGTTGGCCTGCTCTATACTCATATACTCATGGTGTTAACCTCACTTGCCCCTGTCGGGGTAAATACGTGCACCAGGAACCGCGGCAGGGCACGTCGACAGGGAGGACGGGAAGGCTGTCGGATGTCAATCTGCGTGGAGGTGTAAAAAGCTTCGACGACTTCAAATATACATCGAGCTATGCTCAATACTTGCAGGACTGCTTCAACGCCGTGGGAATTCGATGGTAAAGTTCAGATTCATTGTGATGGTATGGTATGGAGAAGCAAGGCCATGGAGCGGGAAGACGATTCGATCGAGGTTGGCTGCCCATCAGCTCCTACCTCAAATGCACTCACACTCGGTCGAATCGTGTAGTATCGTGCGTACAACTCCACACCGGTAAAGACATGTACCCCAGTGTTCACAGCCGTTGAGGGTTTTCTCACTCAAGTGACAATTGCTTTGGGTTCACGTTAATCGTGCAACCGGTTCAAACGCCGTACTGCCTGTCCCAGTTAGCATCGCACGTCGTTGCCCTCACCTGAGATCCTTCATTCGCTGGTTTTTGAGGTCCTCAAATGCCTCCTCTGCCGTAGGAGTGCGGCCGCGTACATTCCGACTGAGCTCAATCTCACTGCTGTGGATATTCTCCACAGTGCTGACATCCCAGAAGCTTGCCACTTTCAGTCGGCCATCCAGTCCGCGGCGCAACCAATATGGCTCGTTATCCCGAGGGCCGACGCCCACATCGTACAGAGCCTGAAAGACCTCGACAACTTCCTTTCTTGGGGTCAGCGACAAATGAACAGGTGCAGTTAAACTCACTTGCGTTCGCGGCGTTGGTCTCTGAGAAAATTGCCAGCATCCTCATAAACTAGGCAGTACAGAGTGCCATGCCGGAAGAGTCCAGCAAAATGGGGAAGGCAGGATCCTTGAAGGGAGCGCGCCAGACGGAAGGTGTGGCACTCGAGGGCCATCCGGGACTTCCAGAAAGTCTGGTCTCGTGGCGGTACAAAATCCATGTCCAAAAGCTTCACCACAAGGCCTCCTTTCGTGTCGTCGGGTGCGTCATTGGGGCCTCCAGGACGGGCGTTCGCATGGAAGAAGTCACAGATGAAGTCATCATCATCCGACGCTCCGCTGCCAAACCGCTGTATCAGCGTAAGGACCGGTATGTTCGCCTGGGGGACCTCTACGGCCTCGTCATCCTTATCTTGATTGGCAGAAGGGTCGTTGAATAGTTTAGTTGCAGAAACGGGATGCACTCGGGTCATCACAGTTGTGCGAGAGAGCTCAGAGGGTGCGCAGTACTTGGAGTAGAAGTTTATACCGTAGCGCTCGAATGTGAGTTCGATCTCCTCTGCCTGAAAATCAACTAGTATTCCGACTTGTGTCTCATACCTCTCGCAGTAGCTCAACGGCTGCAGCCCGTTCTTCAGACGAACTGTTTCGGGAGAACTTTTTCTTTCTCTTGCGAGTAGAGGATGCTGCTGCATTCGACAACGTCTCCGAGGCATCTGGTAATGTCTCCGAACAGGAGTCGGAGCTCCCTTCCGATGCGGGGGGGTCTTGCGAACCGAGCGTTGTGTCGCCGGGGGAGCTGCTGCCAGCCTGTATGGTGTTCTGCTCCTCTTCCGACTGTGACGCCATGGCGTATAATGGAGAGAGTCGGTATGAAGCGGTGGCTTGACAATGATGGATTGAGAGAAGGATTGAAAGGAAAGACGATGGAAGGCGAGGTCGTTCGGTTCTTATGTCCCTCAGGGGTTGCCGTCACCTTACTGTTTGTTGCTGCTGTCACTTCGCAGGTACATGTACGATGATGACATAAGATACCGTGAGGGGCACTGTACGCTGTCACTCACTCTTGGACTGAGGTGAATTTCACATTATGCTTCCCACAGGACCGCAGTGCCCACAAGCGGTGCGCACAGCGATATTATGTGCCAATGCACACCGGTGTGTGACAACATGATGAGCACGTTTCTTATCTGTATCTGAAGATATGCAGAGGATCAGAGAAACGACATGAAACACGAAACAAACGTACCGCCTTGTGTGCTGACTGTGATGTGATTGGCACTTTCAGGGTTAGGCATCTGATGGGCATTGTGGCTGCGAATTAGTTGTTCCAGGCTCTACGTCGCGATTCAACGCCCTTCAAGACTCTGTCTTCGTTGTCTGCAAGGTAGACTATGAAGGTATATAAGAGTCATATGCAGCCTGTTGGAGGGTAATCATCCAGCAGAATGCGCATCACAACAATTCTTCCCGCCGTGCTGCTTGTGGCGCTCACAGTCACGGACGCTGCGCCGCTACCTGACCCATTCCTCGACACCGACACAGCGCATACCCGAACACAGGCGCAGGTCGCCAACGACACCTTGTCCCTCGCCGCGAGGGTTTTCAATCTCGACCGGGCTTCTCCGATAAAGGAGGGCACTGTATTGGAGAAACGACAGGGCGGCCTTAAACGAGTCAAATCGCAACAAGGCGGCCGTCAAAGTCCCCCACCGCCGCCCGGCGGCGCCACCGTGCACGCGAAGGCCCAAGATCTTCTCGTCGAAATCAATCAGTATGATTTTGCCCACCAGTTTGTCATGGCGCCTAATTCCGACTCCGAGAAGGTGTCTAAGTCATCAACCAGCCTTTCGTCAGACGGGATTGACAATGGTCGACTGCCGGCGAAAGTGACCTTGACACGAGGGAGCTTCAATCCGAGAAAATATCAAACCGCCTACGCGTCCCTCTTTCTGATGGACGATCCACAGAAGTTTGAGAATGCCCGACAAGAAATTGCATCTCCTCAACGAAAAAAGGACCTCCTCTGTCCTGGCGACGAATGTACCAGTGAGGCTGAGCTACAGGCTGCTCTCCAAGGGGGGCTGATAGATCCTACAAACTTCGTGCTTGCAAGCATACTTGACACTGGTACAACCAAACCCTGGAGGCTCAAATCGGGTGGTAAAGCACCAATAACCGATTACAATTTTCAAGTTGGTAACATCAATGTGCCATTCGAACTCAAAACTCCCGCTGTACTGAACGACGTCGAGGTTAACCGAATCATGAACAATCTGGGCAAGTTCCACATACATCCCACAGGTCTCCCATCAACGGGTAAAAGCAACGACCTCGTTCCGTCACTTGTGTTGGCAGGCGGCAAACAACTCCATCGCGATAACCGGGAAGTTGCTACAAAGGCGTTAGAACAGGTATGTTGGCTTGGAACTCGATCGTCAACTGACTCGGTAACAGCTCATTAGCCAAATGGGAAAGAAGGACGCTGATATTGGCATCCTTACCAGCTGGACGGACTGGATTATCCTGGAACGGAACAAGGTAAACGCAGGAAACTTCGCGGTCACCAGAGTATCAGGAACAAGTCGGGGCCGCAGCAGTGGACTGGATATCATGTTGGCGGTATCGTTACAGGCGCTCGGCGACGCGAACATCCGCAAGTACGCACGCAAACCTACCACGGCGGCGGCAAGCGGGTCGGGCACCAGCACCGTGTGCCCTCGTGGACGAAGCCGCAATCGTAAGGGGGTCTGTCGAATGCCCACACGATCCGGCGCGGCCACCAAGACTGGAAAGAACAAGAAGACGCCCAAAGGAAAGCGGCCGAAGGTCAACAAGAAGGGCGTGGCGACAAAGTCCGGCAAGTCCAACAAACTCGGGAAGGTCAACAAGTCGGGTAAGGCGCGTAAGCCTGGCACAGTCGGTGCGACTGGAAAGACGAGAAAGAACCGCAAGACAACCTCAAAGAAACCGACGCGCAAGACGTCCAAGACTGGCAAGGCTGGCAAAACCGGAAGAAAGAGCGTGGCGGCAAAGTCCGGCAAGTCCACCAAGCTCGGGAAGGTCAACAAGTCGGGCAAGGCGCGTAAGCCTGGCACGGTCGGCACAAAAGGAAAGACGAGGAAAAACCGCAAGACGAAAACGACGAGCACGACGAGTAAGAAGGTGGGCAAAGCTGGGGGGAAGAGTAGGGGTGGCATGGGTGGCAAGGGTACCAAAGCTCTTGGGACTGGACGAAAGAACACCAAGACGCTCCGCACTGGCAAGAAGGGGAAGAAGGCTACGCCAACTGATGCTTCGCGGAAGCTTGGTGGGAAGTCAGTGACGGGGCCGAGGAGAGGCAAAAAGCAGGGTACGACGACGACACGCCCCAAGGTAAACAAGGCCGCCAAATCGAGTTCAAGGACGAGGACCGGCAAGCGGAAATCCACCAAGACTGGTACGAAGAGCGGGCGCAAGTCGAGGACCGGAAAAGCAACCAACACGATTGGGACGAAATCAAAGGCCTGATCTTTAAGACGGTCAAACGCAGGCCAAACGAGACTCCGACATTAGAAAGACTCCATCCAGGTGTGGCATGATAAGCGTTTCGCGCCCCGGAAACAACATGACATAGAGCGATAGAAATCAGTAACATAGATACACAGTGTGAGCGCAGGTAGCTCTGATATGCATGCGGGCATGCAGATCAGCAGAGAGTTGACACCTATTTGGGCTGTGTGGCTTGCAGGGCTGTGCGGTGTGGCGGAAGATGCGTAAGGAGACGTGACCTTGAATCCTTACTTCCTTCGCAAAAACGCTGCGACGGCCTTACCGAACGATTTCCCCACAGTGTGTCTGAACCCTAACTGGCGGGGAACTGGGGCGGTATTGACTTCATGGTGTGCAGGGGCGACCCCGGAGTATCCAGAAGTGGAAGCGATCTTCGCCGTCGCGTCGTCCATGTTGACGAGGGGGTCTTCGGTGGAGCGAGCCGGGTTTGCGATTGGCGGAATTTCGATATCAGCGGAAGTGACAGGAGCCAACTCGAGGCCGTTGTCAACAGAGTGCGCATGGTCTTGATTTTCTGTGGCAGATGAGACATTCGCGGTGACCAAAGTGGCGTCATCATGGGGAGCTCGATCTTGACTCAAAGACGCAGTCGGGGAAGTTTCAGAAGCAGCGGATGGTGTGGCGGCCTGGTGAAGCTTGGCCGGAGTGTTTGAAGCGGTGGGTGACGAGGACAGAGAGGCCGGTGACGGTGAGAACGCAGCAGGAGAGCTGGAGGTGGATGATGCCTTGATGGAAGGCAGATTGACCACTGCTGCCACATCGTCAGAAGTGATTGTCACTTCTAGTGCGTCGCTGTTGTCGACTGGGGCAAGGGACATGGATGTGGGCGGTTCGGGCGCAGCATGTGTATTTCCGGCAGCCTGAGGAGAAGGGCAGAATGTGGGAATCGGAAGCCGGCGCTTGTATCGAGTAGAGATGGGGATGCGAGAAGGAATCACGGTGCCCGAGTCCTTCTCAGGCGCGGTTGGCGGAGCAGGGATAGCGACACCGAGCGACATTGTCTCATTCCTACCCATCAGTGCCTGGGTGGCAAGATCGGCCTGTACAGCTGAGGGGTTCACCGAAAGGGCAGGCGCCCGAATACTGGGGCCGCGCGCTCGAGCGGCCACGGTTGACCCCGGGGTCGTGCAGTGGTCGAACCGTTCTCCGGCGCGTGAAGCTTGGGAAAATTTAGGCACGGACGTGGGAGAGCATCCGAAGTGCTGAGCTGAGGCGAGAGTGTTAGGGTCGCGCAGCACTGGCGTTTTCTTTGCGACAAGGGTGACTGAACGCGGCTTTTTGTCTTCTGTGACGGTGCGCTGACGGGATGCGAGGGTGCTCGGCTTGGAACTGGCGTCAACAACGCTGGGACTGGCACTAACCTTTTGTTCTCAAGATTGCGTGGACGAATACTGCCATGCCAGTCGGCAGACATGACAAAGCTCGGGCGTCGGGCTGGCGTGGAACCGAATAAAACCGTGGAGGCGCTCATGTTTTCCTTGTCATGCTTGGTGTTATTGTTACTCTTGTTTGTGTTGTTGTATACGGGAATGTCCTCTGGCGCCAGTCCACTCATAGGCATCAGGTTTGCAGGAGCGTACGGCGGTTTGATGTCGTCATGGCCGACTTGGGGCGGGGTTTCGACCTCGTTTGTCCTCTCCATGGTGCGCAACAGGCTCAGCCTGACTAAAGCTGCCCAGACAAAGTTGGTGGGAGAGTAGGAAGTATGATGCTGTGTTTGTGTAAGAGCGTAGTGGTAAAACTGCAGTTGTGAGAGAGTTCGTGAGTTGATGAGTAGGCAAGAGAAAGATATAAGCACGGGTCACTCTTCGACCGCGGAGAAAACACGCTTGCTACGGCGCGAGTGAGTGCATGTCAGTATTAGTGGTGTGTATCGTCCTGTGTGTGTCGGTCGTTATGATGCTGGATGCGGTGATGACGAGGAATGAACACACACGGCGTCCAAACCCGTGCTCCCCACACTCAAGGCCTAAATGTTGTGGCGCCCTTGATAACTAGCCGTTTCCTTGAAGATACCCCTGACATGATGTATCTGTGATCAATGTCAGTGGTGGGTGCGAGTGATGGAAGATGGAGGAGCGAGTGATGGAAGATGGAGGATGCAAGACTCCACGAACTTCAGTCGTCCCAAACCGCCATCACAGCGTCCGCCATTCCGCTGTGCCCTAGCGCCGCTATCTACTTTCCCACGCGTTCACAATACTCCACAACAACTGAGACCGTGTCGGTGTGCACACAATTGTGCTTGCGTGCTTGAGGTGTCCGAAGCGTTGATGCGTCCTGGCAAAGGGACTGACTGCCATGCTCTTGGCTCTCTGGTTTGGTCTTCTGATAACCGATACATCCCAATACTATCACAGCCATTACTTGCGAACAAGGGTAGGGTTCTAAACGGTCAGCGTTGTCCTTGTTCTCCACGCGACTGGCACTCACGGGGAACTGGAACAGCCCCTTTTCGGTCTCGTACAGGCTCTGCATGCCGAGAATGTAGCCCCAGCAGCCGACGAGGATGCCAAAGTATCCGCCGACCTTGATGATCGTCGCGTGGCTCATCATGAAGCCGATCGCAAGGAAGAGGAAGTAGAACACGACCAAGGTGACTGGGTGTGAGCAAGCCTGCGAAACAAATTGAAGCTCTGAGCGATTACCTACACAGGACGGCAAGGCCGACATTCAGCCGCCAGGTCGTGGGCCACATGACGAGCGAGAGGACGAACCAGACGATCAGATACAGGCCGAGCGCGCTGTTGTAGTCGGTGATCTCGGTGTATGCGGCCGTGACGCCGGCAGAGGGGTAGAGCACGACGCCGAGGGAAATGTAGAACAGGCCGTACATCGCAAACGCGGTGGTGGCAAATGTCGCGCCCTGCTGGTAACAGAGGATACCGGAGATCAACATGCCGACACCGCCCACAATCGCGCACTGGCCGATACACATTGTGATGTTTGGCACGTCGCGCGCGCCGATGAGGAGCAGGCCGACGAGAAGGGTCGTCGTCGCGAGCGAGAAGAAGCCTGGGATCAGCAAGGTCAATGGGTGGCGGGACACATACCGAGAGGACCGGGGTTACCAGGGCCCGGGGGCATCTCAAGCGGGGGAGCTGCGGGCTGCTCGTTGTGGCTGGCCATCTCGGCCATCGAGACCTCGGACTGTGTGCCCATCGTGGTGGTGGATGGAGCGGGCTTGGGGTGTGAGGCGGGCAGTGTGGCGGTACGGTAGAGTGTCCTGGGGGCTGAGTTGTAGGTCGTGTGTCTGTTGGTCACGAGTGCAGGGTTGGGTGCTGTCTGATAGATGTTGGAAGTGTCCTCCGTGTTCTTTTATACCTCTGGATCTCACCTTCCCGCTCCACAGATCGGTCTGCTGACAGGACAGTTCCTGTCGGCGCCGGAGGGTGGCGGAGCGCACAGCGCGTCGTCTGCCGTTTCTGACATGGCGTCAAAAGTCAGATACAGTCAGTCAGAGCAACACAACAGCAACAGAAACATCGGAGCAAACTCTGATCGACGCATCACGAGATGCGCCATGCCATAAGCCGTGCCGCTGAAGTACGGACGGGGACAGGTGGGGTGGGGGTCGGGCTTGGCAGGAGAGATCGAGACATTGAACTTTCCACTGCTCACACTTTGTCGTACTTGGGCATTCCCGCGTCCACTTGACTTTGGGCTATGAGCGCTCCACCAATGTGATGCACTTCCGATCTCTGAACGCGAAGCGCCAGCGCAGCAAACATGAGCTTGATCTTTGGGAACACCGGTAACTATTCCCTCCGGGCATTTAGTCCCGACCGCTCTCGGCGGTGATTGGACGGAGATGAGACCTCGGGAGGACGACAAGAAGGGCTGCTGGGAGCGTAGCAATGTGAGTTACGAGTTTATGCGTTTGCTGGTTTCCGCGCTGTTGTTCCGGTAGTAAGGACTGGATGGTCAGACAGTGGCTGGAATGGCAGTCTGGGGAAGCCAGGGACAGTATGGGGTTCCAAGCGAGGCCAACCTGTGCTTCATCTGCCATCCAAATGTCGTTACTCGATACTCGTTACGGGCTGGTGCCGGAACAAGCTCTGGACTTTTTGCCCCACAAATTAGAAAAAGTCATGTCCCATCGATCATACCAGTGGTCGTTCTCGCCCTCTGCTCCGATGCCGATCCGGCGGAAAAAGTAGCCGATACCCGATGACCGATGGGTGATACCCGATACCCGGAGGCTTTGTCGTTGCAGTCCAATCTGCAATCTGCAAATCTGGGGGCTCCAGGAGCAACAGAATCGGCAACTAAGTAGACCAAATTGGTCACGTGACCGAAAGACAGGCAGCCGTACGCGTGAAGATGGGGGCCGGGAAAGTTCTTGAGTCTGCGTGCAGGCCGGCGGCGGGTGGGTCACAGGTAGTCGTGTCACCCGAGAGAGCACTAATGAGACGGATGTAGAGTGATAGTTATCCAGAGGAAGCAGACACCGTTCTCACAGAGTTTGGAGGACATTGCTTTCGGGTGACAGGATGTATCGGAAACGGGCAAGTTCGGGGTATGAGATTGACGCAAACTACGCTTCACGCGACTGCGACTCACAGCTCTCGGTACATCGGTGACCGAACTCCCGTGTTCCGAGATCTTCACTAGGTGACTGCGAAGAAATGTGACAACACGGATGCCACATGGCCAGGTGGACGCGTGCCAGAACGACGGAATGTTGCCCAGATCAACCCATGAAGGACAGTATATCACCTCCCTGACACGCAGCTCGTCGCGAGAAGGCGATTTACATTCTTGTGCCTCATCATTCGTTCACGGTGGGAAGATTTGGATGGGACCAATCGGTCTCAGATCGGATAATGGATCAGAGGAGGACTGGGATTCTTCAAACTGAGAGCCTTGAGGATGCCTGGCGCTGAAGGGGCGCCGGATTCGATCCAGACATTCTGAGATCTCCAGACAAGCCTGAAAGTACTGAGTGAGATACTGGGGCACTTATCTGATGTCTGTGAAGTGAGCATGTGGAGTCCCGCAGGGACAGGGGAACTGCTCCTGCTGCCCTTCTACCCCGCTAGTCTCATGTGGGATCGGCGTGGTCTGACCCCTGAAACTAACTTTGTTTTAGCCCTTGTTGATCGTTGACGCAATGGGCTGTGCATCGTCCGTTGCATCCTTCTGCACAGCAACCACCGTGCCATGGAGTAGCATGGGAACAGATAACAAGTTGTGGTCAACTCACCTCGCGATCTCGACATCCATCTCGCCATCACCACATCAGTGGTCAACTCACCTTCCCACCTCCACATCCATCTCGCCATCACCACATCACCGACAATGGAGCCTCCCTCCTACTACCAGGCAACTGGACCGAGCAACGGTTCGGGCCTCGGTCCGTCCCAACCCCCAGCCGATAAGTTCGCAACGACAGCCAGGACGTTCCCGCCCCCGCCGTCCCATCCTGGCGTGGGCTCGTCGGCGTTCGCGGTCATCCTCCTCTCATCGACCGATCTTCTCCGCCTCCTATACTTCCCCGACAGCGTTATCTCGGCTCTCGACGCTGCCATTCCCATGGCCTGGACGTCGGGGATCCAGGGCAAGCAGAGGATGGACGGGAATACCTACGAGTTTAAGCTCAAGGGCCGGCCATGTGAGTTGCGAGTGGCGGGTCGGGGTGGGAGCGACGTGAAGGAGAATGATGAGGATTGTGGGATGGAGAGATGAACAGGGGAGAGCGAAGATGAACGAACGGTATGGAAGAAAGCGGCGGTGACGAAGGCGGAGATCGGGAAGTAGGATCGGCCGCGAGCCTGGGAAGCACTGTGCTTCGGCGCGTGACTGCACTGGGCGCACACTGATCATCTCCCACATATCTCCCACTTCCCGCCATTGTCTGACGCTAACTCTAGGGAACGGCCAGGGCAGCGAGGCGATCCCGGCGCGCCGCCTGATGACTCGGATTCTCTACACGCTCTCCATGAACGGGTGGCACCTTGTCACGGGCGCAGACCTGAGCAAAAAGAACTATGACAAGGACACGCTCTTCTTCCGCGCTGGGCCGGCCGTGCAGCGCATCTGGTTTTCTGTCTCGTTCAACGAGTACGACAAGATCCGGCTTATTGACGCGCCAGCTGGTGTACAAGCCCCATTTACGAACGCTGTCCGGGTGGGTAGTGGGAGTGGAATGGGGCTGACGCCCTACCTTCCTTCTTAAAGTTTTCTCTGGAGTCCTAACGACAGACAACCCTCGGCATCCAAGACACGAAAGAGAAGGTCCCGGGATGTCTACAGCTCAAATGCCACGGCAACCCATGGTATGCGTCTACAGCAAAGAGCGTGAACCTGGCCCGCACGGCCTGCGTCACAATTCTCGCCGCTTTGGATGCTGCCGGGTACGACCTCGTGGGGAGCCTGGATATCTCTGCGGGGACCGGCGAGAATGCGAATGACTGTGAGTTTGACTTTGGGGAGGGGGCTAACGCGCAGTGGACTCGTGGTTCTTCGCGAGTAAGATGTAGTTTACTTTGTTGTATTGTGTGTGGAAGTAGAGTTGAAACCGCCGTTGTAAGCCAGAAGCCAAAGATGTATTGCTTTTAACAACATGGCCGTTCGCCGCTTCTGTTCCAGGTCTGTGTTGCCCATTGCCCAGCGGCCAGAGCTTAGTTGCGGCGGATATCGCACTTGACAAGCGGTCGAAACCATCATTGCGGGGCTCCATTCGCTAATCTCGCCAATCTTGATTGTAGCCTGGGCGGGCATCCGGCCATCCATCCCCGCAGCCCGCAATCAGGGTTGTGGACACGCTTGGCATACCGTTCATCTTCAAGTCAACCATACCCCCGACATCATCATCGTCAAGACTGCTGCCCGCGACGATGACTGGCATTGTGTACTCACATCGAGACACGCACACACCATAAATCTGGTACAAAACTCAGAGATTATGTAGCCTATCACCTCAACACTAACTAATCACTCATCGCTCACAACACCATTCAATTGACTCACATCATGACCGCCAGCACACTCCCCTACCTCACGGCTGTCCACACCCCCATCGCAGTGTATCCCGAGTACGTGCGCGACCAGGAGAGCACGCTCGACCTTGCCCAGCTGCCCATGTCGATGAGCGGCGTGAGTACTGCCTGCCACTCGGCGCTGACACCAGTCGGACTTTGCGGTCAAAGACGAGAGCGGGCAGATCTTCCAATGTACTGGCGCGCCACTCCTCAGCCGCGGTGATGCAAAAGGTGAGGCAATCCATTTACTAGGGCTAAAGTTAGTCATCACGGACATGGGCGGGCGTGTACTGTACCGTATTAGCAACAAGACGCGCGGGCTGAACAAGGTCTTCACCGCCGAGAATGCCGCCGGCGAGGTCGTACTCACCGTGCAGCAGAACGGGAGTGAGTACATGGACCTCAGATCGTCTAACTGCGGAGATACTTACGGTCGCAGTGCGTGCCAACTTTGTCGCGACCTTCACGAACGCGGTGACAAAGAAGGAGGCGACCATCCTGCTGAAGGGCAACGTGTGGGCGTCCAAGGCGGACATCACGCTTGCTCTCGAGGACAGCAGCGACGGAATGGCAGAAGCAACTCCTATTGGGCTGATCAAACGCGACATCTGGTCCAAGGAAGACATCTTCCTCAACCGCCAGCGCGTAAGTGCCTAGTAAATCCTTGATCTAACAACAGCACACGCTGAGCGTCGCACCCGGTGTCGACGTGTCTTTGCTTGCCGTCATTACCATGTGTTTTGACGAGTGTAAGAACGAGCCCCGCCCGCACTCCCTGGGCCTGTGACCCCAGTTGTTCCTTCCCTCGTTCTCGCCTCTAATGATTTCTAGGGCTCACATCAAGAGATGACCTGATCTGGGCGACCTCAAATGGGGCCCGAGCTTCGCAGTGGGAATATGATGGACCTCCAAAGTGAGATCAATCATTTTGCTCGCAGCACAGATTGCCTCGGAGCTCTTGTGCATGGGAATGTTTATATAGTAAATATTGACTAAGGGCTAATGCAACGTACTATGTAGCCGTGGAGCTGACAGAGAGCTCACAACAGAGAGTAACGTACCCGAACCGTTGTGCACGGGCCTTCTACGAAGCAAAAGGCTGTGTCGAGATCGTTGGGACCTCAAGAGGACACGTCTTCGCGCATTCTCATGTCCCCTCTTCAATGTCTTTTCCGCAACCCTTTTAGATAGCTCAAGCATAGTGAACAGCAGCCTCCGATGTGTCAAAACAGCCCTGTTTTCTGCCAGGTGGCCGACTCGCCTGCTTTCCGACCTCTCTGGAATTCACACATTGCACTCGTTCCCATTCACAAAAACACCATCACTTCTCTCACTTTGAAAGCGTCCGCTCGAGTTGCAGTTTCGAATAACGTGACATCACGCGACTCACTTCTTTTGGGCGTCTTACGCACTTCGTTGCTCATGTCTGTGCCGCGGCAACTCTGTCCCTCAAACTCCGTCCCCTCTGATGACACCGCGGCCCCCCAACTCCAGAGGTACTCTCATTCGCCCCTTGTGTCCACTATGACATTCAGCTCCCTCACCTTGTTTACCGTGGAGGCGACTCGATAACTTACTCCCACTCTCCTCCATCACCTTGCTGACAACTCAAAGCCTCCCCTAAGCTGACCTTTCAACGGGACATGGAGCGAACGGGTTTCGAAGGATCTTCTTCGCACCTAACATGTATCCGCCATCAACTCCAAATGTACCCTCTTGTTCTACGTGTCGCGTATTTCTTGCGCATACTATCTGACAGCGAGACTTGTACATCCATCACTCCTCGGCCCTTCAAGCCAGAAACACAGCCTATCCTTCTGACTTGTTCTTGCAGGAAGATTGCTTTGCAGGCACCCTTCAGCTCCGACGATACCAACATCAAACCTTCGAAACCTTCGTTCATCTTCCGCAACATCATCATCCTTGTTGCTCCAATTTCAACATTACGCTCATCTCGCATCAATTCCGTCGCCTTGGGTCTCCGATTCCAGTCGATCTCCTCGCCTCTGTGCGGTGCAACTGTTTGGAAACCCCACGCTGTGCTTCCTTCTCGTCAAGAGCCCTCCAGTGATGTTGGCGAGGGAAGGTTATTTAAGCGGGCTCAATGGTCATGGTTGGCTTCCATCCCCCAGCCACCTCATCTTCTCTCTTCTTTCCTCCCTCCTCCCTTCTCTACACTATTCTTTTGCGACACCCACCACCCTAGCATCTACATAGCTCCCCAACTCCACACCCAACCGACTTCTTGCTCCAGAGCTTCTTACTTTCGCTCCTCCACTCACTCCTCCAACTTAGCCTTTGGCCACTCGCTTTTGCAGACATTTCACTGTTGCAATGACGGGCAAACGGCAGGGACATTGGGACTCTCCTGACGCTTCCAGGAAGAGGGTCAACAGCAAGGTCAGCATGTCCTCCTCGAACGAGGGAAACAATTGGTACCGGAACCGGTCGGAGGGCGACTCCATCCCACCAGAGAATCTTGCCCGCCGTGGGTCTCCCCTGCCTTCTCAGGCTGCCCAGTACGAGTCCTTCCGTCGTTCTGAACCCTCACGGAGTAGACAGAACTCTGTTTGGGGATCGTCCTCTGCGCAGGGACAGCGTGCGTCTCCTGCTCCTCAGACAGCCACTGCTGCAGCTTGTCCGCCCAGGCATTCTGCTCCAGGTGGGGAAAACTTGGACCTCAATTTGGTCGCCCAGGCGGAAGAATCGTTACCAGCTGCGTCATCATCTACTGGACCGCAGTCACGCGGAGGTCAAGGCACAACAACAAACAAACAGTTCAACAAGGAGCGCCCCAGGCACCCCTCGTCTCATCAGCCTACCACATCGTTTCCCTCAAGCTACGACTCAAATGTGAACATGCACTCCGGTGCGGAACTCTCCCAGTCTTCGCACAGCGCCTCGTCTGCCGTTCCCCCCGCCAACGTATCCGGAACTCCTGTTCAGACTGGTGACGACCTTTCTGAGTTTGAAATACAAAAAGCTCAAACTCCGTCCGAGCACAAGACTCCTTCCTCTGGCTCCGACAGGGAGAGTGGCCCGAGTCGTCGCCCAACCTCGCCCGAGATGTCGGACAACGACAGCGAAGAGGAGGTACGTATGGCCTTGTAGCGGTACTGACCAGCAAGTCTGAGGAAGAGCGTCTGCGTACCCTTTCCGAGTCATGCAAAGACGATAAGTCAAAAAACGACATCCCCAATTGGCTTATTCCAAAGCGGCCTCCCAAGCTTCCGAAGGATGGCATTCACAGTCGTACACCACGTAATGCTCGGCGAGACGCATGGCTTTGGCTTGGAAAGGAACGCGCTCGACGTCTCGTGGGTGAGTGACCAACGTCAGCGGGAGGGCGCAACTGATATCCAGCTGTCAACAAGCTGTATCAAAAGTGGAAACCCATTGCCACCGAGCTCGACCTCCCACACCACGATCAGGTGCACACCAATATCGTTAATGCCAGGGATTACATGCGGAAACACGACCTTTTGACAGATGCTAAAATCCTCGAATACTTTATGATGTTCGGCCTTGCAGATTAGCCCTAGAATCGGGCCACATTCAATCATGCGCGTACAGAACAGCGCTTGTTGTGACTGCACTGTGCCATACTCCGTCCGATAACCAACGCATGCAACGTTCACCGCAACATCCAAAATCTTACCACGTCTCAAGATTCAAGCCGCCAGACCGCTGCGACTGCGACTGCGCCTTTCCTTTCTTCTTTTCTTCCCAACAGATCCTGAGAGACAAAAGTTGTTCACAACTTCCGCCAGACGATTTACCCCATACGAGAACCGAGATACTGCACCGAAAGACGAATCAATGACCCTCCTTCAAGCCCACATCGGCAATACCTGTAGACCCTTCTGTATTCTATGAAGCCCTGTGTATCCCCTTGCGCCCCCTGACTACATTCTGGGATGCAGTTCTTGGCCGTACCCGATGTGTTTAGGTTGCAATGGGGTTGATGGCCAACAAGATTGGTCGATCTTGTGCTTGACATGCATAACTCCCCGGGAACCGTGTGAATTGGGACCGATCGGGGCCCTTGACCCTTCTTGACTTGGACGCCAGGCTTGCAGGCTAAACTCGCGTTAATGTGCCTGAGACGCGAGCTCGGAAACGTCACCGATCACCGGATTAGCGCCTTCCGGGGGCACCCCTTCTCCCTTGCCACCACACACATGCAATGCATGCCCGACAGCCACCTTTAGGCCTCTAGCCTCCCACTGCGCCACTGCATCTCCATGTCCACATTTATCCTTGAGCTCACCCTGATGGACTCCACTCAGTTCATCGACATGGTCTATCTCCTGCCGCAAACAGCTGTCGAGCTCTGGGAATCCCATGGTCGCGGATTCTCCTAGAGGCGCAGTCACCCTACGTCTTGCTTCACTTCAAGGTTCACCGCGCACAGAGGTGACCTGGTGATCTGGTGAAGAGCCAGCAGCCTGATATGCTCCCCTAGCTCGGCTTTTGCCTGATCGCCTGATGCCTCACGATCTCACGATCGACCACTTCTGACCATCAGGGGCAAGGGCACCTGCAACTCATGCCGATCCAGCTTCCTACTGTATGATTATCGGACCGCCGTTAACTTTTCGTTCTCACGCTAGCGAGGAACGCGTTCAGTCGCTCGTGACAAAACCATCGTCTAATCGATCCATTCCTCAACGGATCCTAAACTGTTGGAACTTACCCTTTGGTCTTCATTCTGTTCCCTTCCGAGCAGCCAAGGTCATTAACACTTACCAGCCCAGGGCAGAAGATCGGGTCAGCTCATCAACGACCTATGTGCCCTCCTCTCCCTCACTATGACAACACTGACCACTCGTAGTGGAGCGTGTGATGCTTCACTACAAGTGCTCGTACTGCACCGGCGTCTGCTTGTGCGGCACTGTATATCTGGCTGGCTAGTCTTATAGTCTTTAGCACCAAGAGCGGAGGAAGGGGAGTGGCCAGAAGAACTGCTGCACCGGCAATGTAGAGATCACCGCCTAAAAAGCTGAACCCCTTAGCTAGAGTCCGTAGGCTGAGTAACTAATGGGCCCGGGTTCGTCAAGGTGACTGGACCGGCGGACAGATCACCGAGAAGCAAATGGTCGATGTTACTGTTTGGGGTGTGGTACAGTCAACCACTTGAATCCTGACAGCGTCATGCTCTGTTTCCACAGTACAGTAAGCTGCAGAGCTGCAGGAGCCTTATATTCTTACAATCTTCTCTATTGTCCACTTTTCTTCTTGACGTCTCCGATTTCTCCTCCATTGATCCCACTGCCAATCTTCTCTTCCCCTCTCTGTGGTCCTCGTCACTTCTACAATGCCCCTAGTGACTCCGGAGGAGATGGTTGCCCACATGCTGGGTAGCCCGGCGCGCGCCGCCGCTGCCGCCATTGAGCGTGCCAAAGAAAGCGAGAATGTGAGCTTCTAGGATCGTTGACGATGTCAGGCCACTGACACCGATCAAGCTCGCCAAGCATATTATTGATGTACGCCTCCACGCATCCGAGCATACTGTAACATCGAGACTTACCCCAGCTAAACCATGGCCGAAACCCCAACATGACGTCGGCGCACCGCGAAGCGCTGCAGAACACTCTCGCCGACAATCTCCGCGCCATTCTCTCCACCCCTATCCCCGAGTGCACTGCTTTTGGGTGGTGTAAGGCCCAGACCGTGCGCGAATCCGTCCCACCCGAGAAGCTCGAGGCATTCAAGAAAGCTCAGCTAGAGAACCTTCGCAACCCCCTAGAAGCCCACCACAAGGAGTACTACGCCAAGGCCAATAAACTGATGAGCGCCGCAGTCGAAGAACTTGTCCTCAAGGGATCGTTGGCCATCTGGGGTAATCACAGCGCCGTCCAGCTCCACAGAGCCGTCAAAGAGGACATTGCTGCATTCAAGAAGAATCTCCACGACCTTCAAGAGAAGTACAACACCATCCACGATGTCAAGCTGCATGGAGTCAACCTTTAGAATGCCCGATTGAAAGCAGTACGACTCGAGCAACCTTCCCTCCCTCCAACCTCATACGGACAGGCGTTTATGTGTCTTGTAGAGCCCACGAAGTTGATACAGCGTGAGACTTGATGAATAGATGTAGGTAGGCAGGCTATGCTTAAGACTAAGCGCGGTGCACCCTTAAGCAGTGCACCTTCTTTGGGCGATTATTGAACTAAACGTCAGCATCTCGCCACCAGTGACATACCCTACTGGGCTCTGTTTGCCGGCTGTTCTGTTTGCCTCTCAGCACGGTGTTAGGCATCTCACAGCCTGAGGTCAGATCTCAGGTAACACAGGCCCAACTTACTTTCAACGGCGTGGTGGGTGAACATCAACGGCTGGACGCGTCAGGGAGCGCGACAACAACAAAAGCCACGTTCAAAGCGGGAAATTTCAGCTACTGAAGATGTCTGGCGGACCTCTCAGAGCCTTGAAGTAGCTTCACTACAGCGGCAGATGCCTTTTCGTCCACTTTACCAGCCGCAACAAGAGTACCCCTTGGAGTGGTACAGTATCAGTGCTAAAGCGAGAACACCTATCGGAGCCTGTCACATTACGTAGTATTCTTGGGCCCGGCCCGTGTACCTCACAGGTAACAAGGCGCTCACAATAGCAAGACCATGCTGGCGATTATTGACGTAGCCCCAATTGCGGCGCGGCCTTTCCTCACCTCCTCAAACAAGGTGTGGCGTTCTGGTGGCCCTAGTTTAGGGAGACACCTCAAGTACTTTTCCAGGGGCCTGCGCCGCTATCGCACTCTGGTAATCAAAGATAACAGGCGGCGGTCAGTCTGGTGTTGCATAGTCATTCCCAGCAAATGGGACCTCACGAAGTGCCTGGCTTGGCAGCCTTTCGCCTGTGTGAACAGAACTCCATCGAACCGATGCGGGAGGCTCCCGCCTGTTCGCTTTGGCAGGTCACCTGCTTTCGAGCTCATCCCGCTTTGTTGCTTGGATACCCGGCCGTTCAGTTTTGTACAGACAAAGTCTCTGGAACAACATAAAGAGTACCCATACGCCTCTTCCTCTTCCCACCTTCTCCTTCTCTTGACTCACTTTCCACCACTATGCGTCTCCTCACGATCATCGCTCTCCTCGGCACCGCCTCCGCTGCCCCAGCGCCAGCGGCCGAACCCGGGCCCGTACGCACCTATACCGCCCCCATTCTAATCACTCGTCTCCCGTGGCCGACCCCGAGTCTCATTGTTGATCCCGCCCGGTGCCGGAACAGGAGCGAGGTCCCCTGCTGCCCCCGCGGCGGGTGCATGCCCCGCGGTCAGTGCGGACGCATTCAGTGCCTCGACGAAGCCCCGTGGTGGAGGTATCGCCAGGGTTGCGCGCCGTGTCCCCCTGGACGGTACTGTATTGCGCTTGCGTGTGAAGAGGTCAACTAAGAATCTGTGGGAGGCATGAATGAGGTCTTACAGTAGAAAGAGGTACAGTTGGTACTGTGATTCGCGAGGACCGATGGGTCGACCGAAAATTGATGTTACCCATTTTCTGATCTCGGAAACAACTGAGCACTTGACAGATTGAAACTGACGCTAACCAAAGAGGATAAGCTGACACATCACTATTAAAGACAACAGCGGTTGCCACAGTCAATAAAGCGGTCTCTGGAGACATGCGAAAGCAAGGTCACTGTGTACACCGTTGTGTAATGAGCAGCACCATTCAATAATCTCCTACTGGCTGCAAGAACTGTCAAGCTTCCTGTTTCCAGGCTCTATACAGTACAGTAGAAGGTCATCGATCCCATCGAGATCCATACATACAGAACAGTAGATCGTCCTCTAAACTGTTCTCCGAGCTATAGAAGATCACCGTCCTTAGCGAATTCCGAACGAGTCAAGCGACAGTTGAAGTAGAACGTCGAGGCCCGCGTTCCGTCCCCGTCTAACGGCTGAATGATAATAGACGTTAACCCGTTGCCCATCTCGCTCGCAGATGAACCAATCTACTCCGTTGGTGAGAGCGCTGTTGAAAGCAGTCCGCTTCTGCCGTCGCTCGTTCGCTCGCTCGCGCCGTCGCTTGCGCCGTCGCTCGCACCGTTTACTACCACACTCGTTTGTCTCTCTATATAAGCTTCATTCTTCGCTCGTCACCCTTTATGCATCGTACTTATAACCGTCGCCCGACAGATTAAGAGTCAAAGCCACCTTGCAGCCTCTAGCCCACACTACAGGCTCAAGCTGGTACTCCTTGTACGTACGATCATCACAAACTCAACCGACCGACATCATCAACGTCTGTTTGTTGAACGCTGTAAATGGAGAGCAGCCTGGGCGAACGTCGACCATCAAACACTTCGTCCATCTCACTCGCCTCACTCGAAACCTCGTCTTTTCCTCCTGAGGCGACCGACCATACGAACACCACGACTCCATCGTTCGACATGTCTGATGCGATTGCCAAGGCGTTCGGCTCGGTACCAAAGTTGACTGGAAAGGAAAACTTTGTGGTCTGGAAACAGCGCATCACACTCGCTCTATCACTCTGTCGTGCGACCTCGTTCACACTCGCTACCTCGACGCCCCCTGCGAGCGATGAGAAAGCCAAGTCTGACTGGCACGAACGTGACCACCAGATCGCAGCTGGTCTCCTCACTACGACCGATGAAGCGATCCTCACAGCCCACATTCACTTGCTCGACCAATCAGAGCGACGGACGTACCAAATTTTTTCGGAGTTAACGCGCGTCTATGGGACCTCAGGGGCCCAATATACGTCCGCCCTTGGCTGCAAATTTGTTCAAAGCAAGTGCGCCCCAGACGAAGATGTGGAAGCGTGGGTGAACAATGTCCTCGCTCTGTACAGAGAACTGAAGGTCCTCTCGTTCGACCTAGACTTGCTCTGTGTGAACGTCCTACTCAATGGCATTCCAGAGAGATTCAGTGCATACATTGATCAAGTTTGGGCAGCGAGCGAGTCCCCTTCGATTGAGGACGTACGTGTCGCCATCCTCCGCATCAACGCTGGTCACCAGAATAGAGCGACCGACACACATGGACTGGCAGCCAAGCTCGACTCCACCTCGCTCGACCCCAGCCTCACAGCTTTTTACACTTCCCTCAAGAAGTCTGGCAAACGACCGAGTGCACAATACCCCTGCGCTCGCTGCGGTTCTGCGGAGCACTGGGTCGTCGACTGCACTCACTCGCTCCCTGGTCAAGGACGTTCGCGCCGCAACAGACGCCCATTCAACAATGCCAAGCCTGAAGAAGCCACGGCTGCGATTGCCTCGATTCAAGACTTGGACACCTCCAAACCACCTGAACATGTCCTTGTTGCTACGTTTGCCTCGTCTGCACTTGTGGTCAAGAAAGAACTCAAGAGCGACCGACTGTCAACTCTGCCCAAGTGGCTACTCGACTCAGGAGCCTCGTCCCATATGACTGGAGACTCGTCCCTCCTGTCCGACCTTATCTCACTCACTCACCCCATCGAAGTCAAGACTGCGGACGGCTCGATCGCTGCAACCCATTATGGTCGCCTCTCCCTTCTAAACCATGCGGACGAGCGTGTGACCATTGAAAAGGTCTTCCTTGTCCCAGGACTCAAGTTCAACCTCATGTCGGTCGGACAACTCACTGCGAAGGGCGCCGACGTTCGGTTCAAGGATTCAACCTGCCAAGTGAACGTCAAGGGAGCGCTCGCCTTCAAAGCGACACTCGACCGCTCGAGGAACTGGATTCTTCACCTGACACCGGGCGACCGATCCATGGGAACGTTCAAGACACTACTTCGTGCACTCCCTGCCTCGATCGACATGAGTGACAACAATAAGTCAGACGGACGCAAGGCCAGCTTCGCTCTTTGGCATCGTCGCCTCGCTCACCTCAATGGTGACTCCATGAAGCTCCTCTTTGGCAAACACAGCACTGGCGCGTCTATCGCTCGTACGACCGATCAACCGACCATCAAGTGTGAAAGCTGCATCATGGGAAAACTCGTACGCCCACCCTTTCCTACCAGTGTCACACGTGCTGAAGCTCCCCTAGACCTCGTACACTCGGACCTGTGTGGCCCAATGGGTGTTCCATCAGAAGGGGGAGCTTTGTACATGATGATACTGGTAGATGACTGCTCCAGGTTCACCTGGGTTCAGTTCCTCAAGCGAAAAAGCGATGCACTTTTCTCCTTCAAGACGTGGCAGGTTATGGTCGAACGACAACTTGGGCGATCGATAAAGGTCTTACGGACGGACGGAGGAGGTGAATATCAGGCGTTCAAGGACTACCTATCCTCACTTGGTATTGTGCACCAGACGACTGCGCCTTATACGTCTCAGCAGAATGGTGTAGCAGAGCGTGCAAACCGAACTGTGGTCGAACGTTCGATTGCTGTCATGCACTCGGAGCGATTACCCCTACCTCTGTGGGCACAGGTGATGGACTCGGTCGTTTACCTCAAGAATCGCTCCCCTTCACGCTCCATTGATGGATATACTCCGTTCGAACGCATCTATGGTCACCCTCCAAACCTCGCTCACCTTCGGACCCTTGGAGCGACTGCATGGGTACTCGTTCGTAAAGCCGAACGATCCTGGAAACTCGACACTCGCGCTCGACTCTGTGTCTTCATTGGGTACTCCAACACCCAGAAGGCCTGGAAGTTCTGGGACGTCGCTCGCTCCAAAACGGTTGTGTCACGCGACGCTGTATTTGATGAGGAGCGCACGATCGAACGTGATGCTCGACCTCTACCCTCGCTTACCTCACTCAGCCAAGTTCTCGTTCGCTCTCAGCATTCATCAGCTGGTCTGGATGTTTCCAACAGCCCACACCAGGACCTGCTGGAAACAGTGGGAGATGATGACCAGACTGAAACAGTGGGAGACATCCCTGGCGAAGGAGACGAGCTATGTCTGACACCTGCACCTGAGTGCGCGATCGACCAGGCGACCATCGGGACACCTGATCCCTCTGTGCCCGACCGACCGCCCAAGAAACTTCCTAAAGGCTGGGTTCTCACAACTGATCCCCCTGGGCTGCCAAAGGAACAGCCTCGCTCAGGCCTGCGCTCAGGAAGAACACGCACGTACGGTTCCTCAGCACTCATCACTGAGATTGAGTACCAGACTGAGTTGAACGACTTCCTCGGACGACCGAGCATCGAAGACTCACATCCATCGGACACACGACTACCACTTTGGCCAAATCTCTCACCCCCACATGCCTTGGCTGCACAGGCAGTGTCCGAGCTAGAACCATCATCTTGGAAAGAGGCCATGGCATCCTCGGACGCACACCACTGGCAGGAAGCCGCGGACGATGAGATGGCGTCACTCGTCCAAGCGAAAGTATTCTCAGAAGTCGAACGCGGGTCTACAATGATACGTCCGATCACCTGCAAATGGGTGTTCAAGGTCAAACGAGACGAACGTGGACATATCGAACGCTATAAAGCACGCCTTGTCGCTCGGGGCTTTCTCCAGAGAGCTGGAATCGACTACGATGAGTCGTTCGCTCCTGTGGCAAAGTTCCAATCAATACGCCTCATACTCGCCCTCGCTGCAGCGTACGACCTTGAACTCCACCAAATGGATGTCAAGACAGCCTTCTTATATGGCTCGCTCGATCGAGATGTTTTTATGGAACAACCAGAAGGCTACAACTCGGACGGCTCAAAGGTGTGGAAGCTCCACAAATCCCTGTATGGACTCAAGCAAGCTCCTCGTTCGTGGTACCATGAGCTCCATCACTCGCTCCTCAAGATCGGCTTCATTCGCACACTCTCGGACCACTCCATCTACGTACGACGTGACAACAATGGGTTGATCATTGTTGGAGTGTACGTGGATGATCTCACAATCGCGGCCGAACGACTGTCGACACTGCAGGACTTCAAGTCATCGCTCAGTGATACCTACAGCATGAAGGATATGGGCCCACTACACTTCATCCTTGGCCTCCAAGTCGAACGAGATAGGAAGACTCGGTCACTCAGACTCCACCAGAGCCAGTACATTGACACAATCATCACTCGTTTCAACTTCCAGACCGCACGCTCGAGCAATGCACCACTTCCAGCAAAGACAATCCTCACCCTCAGGGAGGAACATGAGCGCCCGACCGACCGTGACCGATACCTATCAATGCTCGGCTCACTCATGTACGCCATGCTCGGAACGAGGCCCGATCTCTGTTACGCTGTAGGAATGCTCGCACGCTTTGCCCAAGATCCCTCCGAGTCTCACGAACGTGCCATCACCCAGGTGTACAAGTACTTAAAGACGACCCAACACTTGGGTATCACGTACGAAGGACCAGGAGGGGACGCACCATCGTTCCTAGGTTACTCGGACGCCGACTTCGCCACGAACGATCCAAGGGGGAGACGAGTGACCAGTGGCTTTGCCTTCAAGTTTTGGGGGGGAGCTGTAAGCTGGCAGTCCAAAAGACACCCCTCAGTGTCGCTCGCAACAGCAGACGCAGAATACGTAGGTGTGGCACAAGCCGCACGAGAACTTGTGTGGTTACGCTCACTCGCCTCCGAACTTGGTTACCCATGCTCGTCTGCCACTACGCTCTACTGTGACAATGAGGCAGCCATCACGATCGCTCGCAACCCCATTGCTCACTCTCGTACGAAGCAAGTTGACATTCTCTTCCACTTCACCAGAGAATTGGTTGAACGAGAGATCGTGCGACTCAAGCATATACGCACGCACGACATGGTCGCTGATGGGCTGACCAAACCCCTAGCCAGTGTGAAGTTCCAAGCGTACACTCGTATGCTAGGGCTATCACTGCCTGGTGTGCACGACACCTGCGCACTCGCTGCTCGTATGCATGCACCCAAAGCGCGTACGTGCGATGCATGCACACCCAAAGCGCGTACGTGCATGCATGCATGCATCGCACGCTCGGTTCATGCATTGCCTGCATCGCCTGCACCATCGGTCGCTCGCCCAGGTGGTGTGGCAGTGCCACATTGTGGCATTGTGGAGGGTTTCCCACGGTCGCTTCCCAGTCTGAAAATTTTGGCACCTCCACCTGTCAACAACACAACACTCGCTTTCAGCACGTGCGCTCGCTCGTTCACTCCATCACTCACTCACTCCCCTTCCCCTCCACTTCCCCACACATCTACCACACCCTCTTGCTTGCCTACCATGTCTGACATCGACCCTCGCACCACGAACGCGCTTTACATCGACGAACACGGTCGCTCGGTCGCCCCTTGCGCTCGCTGCGCTCGCTTGGAGAAGGACTGCCTTTGGCTCGGACCGAACGACATCAGATGTACGTCTACCAAGCCTCTTACTAAGTGCTCTGCCTGCACTAGGGCTGGCAGGCCTTGCTCCCACAGCAAGGGGCCAGAGCCTGAGGTTATTGGTGGCCCCCAAGGTCAGCACACTGTGTTCTCCTCCTCCCCCTCTGTGGTCATCCTGGACACACCCTCGCCTGCGCGCTCGCTCGACTCGCTCGTCTTATCGCCCCTTATCACGCGCTCGGACGCGCGCCTTGCTGCTATGCGCTCGGACGTTCACTCAGCCATCAATGACATTGAGGATGCCATTGCCCTCATAGGTGCTGCTCCCTACTTCCATGAGGAGCACCAGCAGGCTATCTTCAAGCTCAACCTCGCTCTTGCTCAGCTGCAGAAGCATGACTGAGTGGGAGTGTTGAAAGCAGTCCGCTTCTGCCGTCGCTCGTTCGCTCGCTCGCGCCGTCGCTTGCGCCGTCGCTCGCACCGTTTACTACCACACTCGTTTGTCTCTCTATATAAGCTTCATTCTTCGCTCGTCACCCTTTATGCATCGTACTTATAACCGTCGCCCGACAAGCGCCATGGTCCACATTTCTTGTAAACATATGCACAAGTGTCTAAGGTGTCAGCGCTGCGAGAAAGTGATCACCACTGTTGTGTGAGGGATTCAGTGGAGCGGCGAAAGGATAAAACTGTTGCCCATGGCTTGCTCACCTGTTCCAACATCAAGATTGCGGGAGGTCTACTCCCGCGAACTTCGTCCCGGTCGGCTATGCTGCTCAAAAAGTAGTTGTTTCCGGCCCCTTTAGGACGCATTTTGACTCGATTGTTAACTCTCTTGAGGAGGTCCTGAAGAGTTGCGACGGATGCCTTTGACATGGCGACCCCGGTCTTGATTTCAACGACGACTTTTACCGTCCGTTTATCACGAGATGAGAGCATCATGTCCGGAGCTGATTGATCGCGCTTTCCCCTATTGGTCAGATGCCAAGCGTACGCCCTAGTCGGAGGGTCGACATTGGCATTGGGGGAGATTGCCGCAAGGATTTTCGTCGCCGCTTCGCCGAGTTTGTCCCTCAACAAGCCCTGCAAGTCGATTTCATCATCGAGGAGTACATCATCATCGGTGTGTCTGCCAGTATTGATATGATGCAGTGCACTCTCTGCGGCTGGACCATCGTCAACCTGAAAGAGATTCAAGTTTCTCCTTCGTATATTGTAGTTTCCTTTCCAGACAATCTCAGTGTCACGGGGGATCGTTTTCGTCTTGGTCTCGGAGAGCAGAGTTGTTTTGGAGGATTCCACCTGGAACGCAAAGCTTTTCGGCATATCGAATTCCTTGATCTTAGCGTCGAGATTTATTTTCGGGGCGCATGTCCCGGGAGCCCCACGGCCACTGCGACGTCCCAGCTCTCGAGACTTAACGCAAGCAGCATGTCGGTTGGCAGCGGGAGATCGAAGACTACCCTTCTTTTTGCTGGTGCTTTTCGCGGTACCCTTTCTTCTGGAATTAACGTCCTTGGTTTTGGAAGTTATGTTGGTCTTGCGGTCTCCGGACTTTGCGATGCTCTTGATGTTCTTGATGTTCTTGCTGTTCTTGGTGCTCTTGGTGCTCTTGGTGTTCTTGGTGTTCTTGGTGTTCTTGCTGTTCTTGCTGTTCTTGGTGCTCTTGGTGCTCTTGGTGGGTTTGACGTTCTTGGTGTTCTTGCCGTTCACGCGGTTCGTGCGATTTTTGCGATTCTTGCGGCCCTCCCCTATCATGCCGACCTGGCCGTTCTTGACGCTTTTGACGCTTTTACCCTGCTTCAAACTGGATTTATTTTTAAGACCCTTGCCGCGCGTGCTTCCCTTGCCGACCTTAAGCGTCTTGCCCTTCTTGCCCTTTCTTCTGATCTTTTCGGTCTTTCCGCCTATGCGAGATGATGAGGTTTTGCGAGTCCTTGATATAGAGGTTCCTCGGGACTTTCCCCGATGAGTGGAGCCCGAGGCCACCTTCCGGTTTTGGGTGGATGACATTTGCTTCGATTTGGTGGTTTTCGGTTTGTTGGCCCTCGGGGCATGGTCTTCAGTGCCGCGAGGCTTAATTACTGCAGCTGAATGTTGATCATCCACGGGATTTTCTTGCTCAAACACCTGAGGCTCTTGGGCTAAGTTGGTCGTCGCACCGCCATGGAAGTCTTTTGGCGGGGTTCGAGGCGGTTCGTCGTTCTTGATGTTCGTTATAGTGGTGGTGCTCGTTGTAGTTGTGGAGTTGTGGCCTGGGCGAATATCAGACGCAGCTATGGTGCCGATCACCAGAGTTACGACTCGAATGACGAGAATGAGACGCATGAGGATGGCGGATTGTGTGTTTAGTTTCGAATGTTTCACAGACCCCAGAATGAGCTGGGGATACTGTTATATATGAGTGTTCATAGCTGCCCGTTCGATGTGACTTCGAGCAGGCCGTGTGCACGTGTATGTTTGATGCTCCCACATGTGTAGGAGTGAAGAGAGTTTCTGGCACAGCATTCTTGTGTGAACGCATTCAGCTATGTGAAGGGGAAGAAACAGTCTGGCATCGCTTCGAATCGCCTCCAACTTAACATCGCACCAAACGGATGCATTTGCGCAATCTCCCTGTCGGCCTGTCGGCTGTCGGCTGTCGGGTACTCATATCAATGTCTAATTGCAGTCTTCGATACTCGGATGCTGCCCACCGCATAGAACCCTTGTTACAATGCCTCCAGCAATCCTTGCAGATCTAGTCAACTAGAGGGCTTTGTTCCGTGGGCGTTGCCCACAGGAATTCAAGAAGCCAGAAGTGTAATCATAGTGCATAGTGGAACTGTGGGGTTTTTCTCCTTACGTTTCAGACTCTTGACCAGGCACTCTTCCCCTATGTGTGAGTTTCACTAGCGTGTCACTAGCCTGTGCCGGGGCTGTGATCGCTGTGAGGTGCTGGTCACGGTTTACGTCACATAAACACGTCACCTGAACGACCACGATGACCCCCTTCTGCCGGCTCTGCCAACGGCCAACTTCCAACGGCCCTTCTTTCTGTTGCCAATCGGCTCTGCATTGTACAGAACCTTCTGACAGAGATTCACATTCACCGTCATACTTGTACTCCTATTCACCTCTCTCCCTTTTTGCCATCTCAACTGTTACGACAATGGCAAGGACACCATCATCCACCTCGCGCTCATCCACAAAGACTACCGGAAAACGCACCGCTGCCAAACAGAACTCCTCACGGTCACCAGCAACCAGAGGCAGGGGATCCGCACGTGGGCGGGGGCGAACCCGCCGTCCGAATCCCCCTCGTGATGCGGAAGACGATGAGGCCCTCCCCATGTCAGACATCTTTGAACAGCTTGAGAAGGTATGTTATCCTTTTCGCACCTGAGGACCAAGAGGTAGACCATACAACAAAGTGTCGGGGCTTACTGTAGGCTGTTACTATCCGTCTCGTAGCTCCTCCCAAGTTGGATGAGGCTCGACTGTGCAAATACTCGACAGATGAGGATTGCATGCCCTCCGTCGTCCTTACCCGCGTCGGAAACACTCGGGATGGGGACCCCATTGGCGTGAATCCCGAGAACGAAGTGCCCATGCCGGCCAACGATGAGGAGGATGCGGATGAGACCGTGGTGTTGAAGTGGAGAATTGGGTCCACTCAGCCTGACGAAGAGGAGACCTTTGTCATGGGCATGACCTGCGACATCTTTCAGGCTCGCTTCCAGAAGGACAACATCTTATATCCCGGCCTTGTCGTCAAGCTGGTGGATATGCAGCATCTACCACTGCGCAACAAGTGTTTGTCCACGCAAGCTATCGCTCGTCAATGCCTTGCAGACGAAGTCTACAATTTCAACTTTGCCAAACGATTGCAGGGCACGACCCTTCCCCGCTTTGCCGGTCTTTTCCGTCATGGATCTCTCTACTGTCTTGTGTTTGAAGACGCTGGTCGGCTGATTACCCTGCCAGAGTTGCAAACGAAGCAGGTTCAGTGAGCATCTGGTGTGGAACTTGTATTTCATTGCTAACATCAAGGGATGAAGTGCTCCGCGCCGCGCAGGATATACAGGATCTCGATATGGCACTCCTCCTCACACCAGTACCCCGTATTCGCGTCGTCCGCCGCAGCCGTCGCGACAACCGCGTAAAAATCGCGACGCTGTACGACGCACAAACTCCAAACCGGGGCTCTCGATCCCAGAGCAGTCCCAAAGGGCCTGAAGAGTTTATCAAAGGGTATAAACCGATCTGCATGGCCCGTTTGAAGGACGGTTTGCCGCCGCTCCGAGGCTGATCGATCTGTGTGATGTATAGGTCAGGCTGTTGTCGAATCCCGTGCAGTTCCTCATCCTGAACCTAACCACCGTCAAGAATGGCTGGATTACCGTCTGGACTAAATTCCAGATCAAGAGCGCTGAACGTGTGAGCAAGGGCGTGTATCGAGGATGGAATGACGACTTGCACACTTGCAAATGTTTGTGAAAGTGTCGCTCCTGACGTTTCACGTCGGCCCAAACAGGCACTGGCGCGCGCACTGCTTACACTCCCCTGTGCACTTGGACAAGTTACCTTACACAGCATAACAGCTGGCCGGAGCATTGCAAGGCATCGTCCTCTCCGTTCTTGTTAACTTCTTTCACGTTCACCTACAGGGCCTCCCGCCATGTCTGGCCAGTACAGCACGGGGGCAGCTTTTGACGTCATCCCTCCACGTGCAGTATGTCGCCTCGCACCCAGACGACAACCCATGCGACCCGATGTCCAGTGAGTGTCTCCGCCAAACCAGTGCTGATAAACTAGAGGAAGCGCTCAGTGCCAGTCGACATCTTCCCCAACTCGGTAGGGCAGCTAATAACCTACGACACCATCTTGCGAGCATTTCGTCGAAGTCCGCAGGGCATTCTCTCAGGGTTGACACTCGTATCGTTGCTGCTCATTAGCTGCCCCAGACACATGTCAATCTTCCGACACGGAGGTCTGCCGAAGGACATCACCAGCCATAATACAACACTCCTGTTTCTCCAGACACGCAACTGACCGTCTTGTTGATCTGCGGGTGACATTCTCCTCTCTTTTCCGGCGGAGTTGGAGAAGGCCGATGTTCGGCTTACCCTAGCGCACGATCACATGGCTGGGGGCAGGAATGCCGGAGCCAAACCTTGGTTTGCGGCATGATGCATAATATGATGAACCACACCCAAAATTCCGGCATGACTTGATGTCATGCCAGAACGGCGTCGGGCATCTCGCGGGGGTTTGCCGATCAATGCTCGAGGCGTCGTGATTTGTGGATCGCGGAACTGCATCTTTTGTGCCGATGCCGTGTACAGGAGACGTCAGGTGCTTTGAATCCTCGATCTCACCGTGCCCTAAGAACTGCCGGAGCGGCCTCGGCACACCGCGCCACCCACTCCGCTTCACCTGATGATCCGGATCACATCATTCAAAGGTTATTGACCGGCAGTGAAGTACGGTAAACTATTCCGAACCTTCGGTGGCCACCGCAACCGACAATGAGTGGTAGATAAAAGCCAAGCCTTTTTTCTCGCCACGGCTCCCCGCTGTCGGTAATCTGACACTTCATCAAACAATTCTTCTCTCACTGTACCCCTTCGTACTGTACTCCCTCATGACCGACATTCTGCAGATGGTTCTGGCCGTGTTCTTCGCGATGGCCATGGCCGTCGCGGCTCCTCTCAGCCAGGAGGATCGCGTGCATAAGGACTGGTGGCTGATTGGGTGGCCGCGGGGTCCCCACTATTACGCCGGCTACCCCCTTATGTTCGTGCAGAACGGCGACCTCATCCGTTTGTGCGTATCACCCATCCCTTGATAAGCGAGAGATTCAAAATCCAAAGACGGTGGGGTATGGGAGCTGATTTTTAGCGGAGAGAGGGACGCCCCCAAGTGGGGTATCACCACCTGGGCGTTCGACACCTCGGCCGAAACGGGAAGCATTCAGCTGGTTGGCGGAAGCAGGCATGGGCCTAAATGCGTGGACGCGGGACTGTGTAAGTTGCAGATTCTGGGCCGCCCGTAGCACCCAGCTCACACCAGCTCCCCGCAATGGAACGCCGCTCAAAGTCTGGGACTGCTACCCTGGGCTGTTCCAGCAGACGTGGGAGCGTAAGGAAGGCAAGTTCCGGCTCAAGGGCACCAACTTGTGCATCGACGTCCGCGACGGAAACCCGAAGTTGGGCCTTCAGCTGTGGGAGTGCATTGAGGGGGACCACAACAACCAACTTCTTATCCTCGAGTTCCCTGAGAACTACCCCTAATCGCCCAGTTGGGCTCCAAGTGGCAGCCAAAGACAGCCAAAGACGTTGCCTTTTCCAAAGAAATCTGTGAAGGGGACGTGAGACAGCCCAACTGAAGAAGGACGTACTCGGTGACACAGGACACTTTCTGAATAGCTGTCATAAATGGTATCTTCGCAGGTCCCGGGATGAAAGAATACTGTAGCGGCAGCTTGTGAGCGAGGTCTGACATTTTTGATCCCAACAAGACACCATTCTAGTGTAAAGCCTGAACATGTGGACAGTTGTTATTAGGTAGCCTTCCCGACCAACACCTGGGTGACAATACTCCTCTAATGTTGGAGTAACCGTCAAGCTTCTGTTTACATGAGCTTTGTTGTGCTAGTATTGTTCTATCAGAGTTCGACGAAGTCTGTCCACAGCCCAGAAACACGAACGGTATCAGTAACGTTCAGTCTCACCGTCAGCTAGCCGAGGCGCACCTCACGATCTCAGGCGCAGGCCTGCGGCGCCCCATGTGTGAGAAGTGTTATTGATTGTCTGTGATGAGCACATTGCGCAGTCTCCGATGAGCGCCCTTACACACATGGATCCGCTGGCCGGGTTCCCATGGCAACGCCGCACAGGCTGTGTCCTCGGACAGGAGCTCCCCAGTTGGATCTTCTCATCAACTATCAAGCTGATCGTTCTTCTTCTCTCTTCACTTCTCCTTTCACCTCTCATTTTCTTTTACCATACTTAGCACTTCGCACCACAATGAAGATCCCAAGAGGCTTTTGGAAAGACTGGGAGGTGAGTGCAAAGGTTAACAGAAGGAAAAGTAGGCGGTGTATTGACTCCAGGTATATCTCGAGTACACCGATAAGACGGTTCGGCTGCGTGAGTTGCGGCACCAGTGAGGATGTTGATGGTAGCCGAGCACAATCAGTCCCACATTGCGGCGAGTCGTACTGGCAATCGACACCTGGATGTGGTCTACGCCGAAGTGGAGTGGGAGCGGGTAGGTCACAAAACCGCATCCTAATCTGATGTCCCAGCCCTTTGCGGTGGTGGTTCGTACGAATTACGTTCCCGAGTTTGACATTTCGGTGACCTGCACAATTGACGGCCGCAAGCTCAACAATGGAAAGGTTGCGTCCAAGGCGTCTGCTTGCTATGACTCTTGGTGGCATGACAAGGATCAAGGAGGAAACATTGTTCTGAAGAATTATAAGTTTTCGAAAATTGTGAGTATAGTAATGAAAGACTCGCCTTGACTAGAGGTATTTTTCGACGACGGACCCAAGCCAAAAGAACTGCTCTACTACGGGTCAATTGTCGTTAAGCTGGAAGCAGGCAGAGCCTCAGACCCGTACGAAGACAAGCCCGAAACGTATGATCGACCTTTGGGGTATTTGGACTCTAGTTGGGAGGGTAAGGTAACCGACTCTTATGTCGATGGGGACATCGTTGGCCCTGCGCGTGCCGTTAGGTGTCGCGACTTCGACATTGACAGAACGATTAAGGCATCTACTGTGGTCATCAAGGTTGTAACATACCCTCGATATGTGGGCTGACTCACAGTATGGATCGCGCAATGCCCTCATCAACAACAATATCATCCCTCGACCGCGTCGCAGCATCAATGAAGTAGAAGACGTCGAGCACTTGGTCACTCGTAGGGCAAAGGCCCGTTTGTCGTACGGTGGCAAGAGATACAAGCATGCGGCCGATCCTCTCACCGTTGTCTACAATCCGAACGACTCCGAGGAGGAATAAGACCCCGGCATTCACCTCTGAGGGGGCCAGCAAGCGCCTCACAAAGGTTTCAGGTCCTACTATCGTCAGCTCTATGAGAAGTAGTCGCAGGAAGGAAGCAAGGGAAACAAGTACTCGTTCATACTCAAAGCCATTCGCGCTCATGTGACAAACATGTCGACAAGTCTCAACCACCGGGGAAGTCACTGACACGATTACTCACGGTTGGTTTTGATCTTTCATGCAGAGATAGCGAGCCGTTCCCATTATGACCGGAACGTTGAAGATCTCAAGCAAAGGACTCATAATGCGACTGCGAATAGTCCTCCCCAACGACGTGGGTAGGGAAAACGGCGTTGGAGAAGTTGTGGAACCCAGGGCTCAGTGGGGAAGAAGTCGCCGCCGTACAACCGTAGTGCGGATGCTGTGGGCAATCAGAGGTATTATTTGCTGCCTCTACCACTTGTTTTGGACGTTGCTCGAGGATACAAGGAGATAAAGAACAAATGTACTAATGGTAGCTGAATAATTGGACAAGTGCAAGAGTGCAAGAGTGCAAGAATGTGCAAGAGTAGTTGCGTTCAAAGGATATGGATATGGACAAGCTTCTCGCAAAGTACTGTGCACAGACCCTTACCAGTCCAGTCACCTCCTGGTCTAGTCACACACACGTCATCTGCTTCTGTTGCATCTGTTGCACCAGAGGGCCCGATCGCCCGATCGGCGGAGAGGTGAGTCAACCCTGTCATGCCTGTCAGATTGACTGTGCTTGTGCCATGCGCGTCTGCGCGTTCGTGAAGCGCGTGAAGCCCTCTGGGGTGTGATTATGTTTGGGGGAACGCTGCCTGGTCTCCTGGCTCTTCTTGTCGACTATCCATCTTTGCCCTTTCTCCCTCTACTTCATCTCTTTTGGCTCTTCATTGTCACTATCAGTCTCGTTAACATCACTCTCTCTCTCCGCTATAGGCCCTTCTTGCCGTCTGAAACGCAACCTCCCCCAATCTGCACGGTTCACGCGTCCGCACTGGCCCACTGGTTTGTCTTGTTACGAGTGGCCATGTGACTGATTTTTTTGCAGGTAAAACGCGTCGTATCCCCGACGCCTTACGGCAAGCAAACTTTCACACCCCTCCTCCCGGTCTCGACACCGCACGATGCCGTGTTCCTCCTTGTCCGACTTCAATCCTGGTTCGCGAGACAGCTCTTTGGGCACCTCCTCTGATGAGCGTCTACCCCCCATCGTTCCCTTTGCGCGCCGCAAGGCGGACAACCACCAACGTCGCGTCGAGCCCAATGGCGGCAGGGCGAATGGCGCCGACCCCTTTCGCCCCGACCCCGAACCGTCCATCAAGTCCGAACCCGGAGCCAAGGTCGAGCCCGACGCCGACGCCGAACCCGAAACGGAGGAATACGAGGTCGAGGCTGTCCTCAGGCACAGGTTCTACGGCGGCGTGCTGAGCTACCTCGTCGCGTGGGGCGGCACGGACGAGAAGACGTGGGAGCCCGAGGAGAACTTTGAGAACGCGCCGCAGATGGTCCTCAAGTACTGGGTTGAGCGTGCGCGTGCACTCCATCTCAAGCGCCGCCGAAACGGCACCAAAGGAGCTGAGGGGACTGCCTCTCCCGTCAAGACGGAGATCAAGACCGAGAAGCGTCCGGCGGGCGACACCGAGGAGCCGCCTAAGAAGAAGGCCAAGACGTCCAAAAAGTAGGGGCGTGTCTCAGCTTCTCCGATTTATGTCGTTTCGATTCTAGCCACTCGCAACACTGCCCGTATTATTCCTTCCCTGTATCCCTCCTCACATGTGTATTCGTCTCCGCAACGTTCTGCCTTTCTGTCGGCTGTCCGAGCCAGCGCAATCCTGCCGAGCCCCACACGCTCTTCCACACGATCACCTTACGGTAATACCATGCGCCACCCTTGATTCCTAGCCTTGTAGAACACCAACATGTATTTTGTGGTCCTAACGCACAACTTGGCTTCTGCTGTGAATCGCCCACTGAGCTATTGTAAACAATGAGTGACCATGCTAAGCCGATAGTATTATTTCATGCATAGTTCTACCAGGTATCTTGCCTTGGCAATAGGAGGTCTCACAGTGTCCATGGGGTCACTACTCAATGAATTGTAACTCGCGGCCAAGCAGCCACTACTGTTGCAGTAAGCGCTCTACTCTTGCACACAAGTGCCGTTAACAAGTTCCCAGCCGGGACGGCATCCCCAGACCTTGCACTCGCCGGCCTGGCAAGTGACCCCGTTGCGGCGGATGCCCGGGAGAGTCGTGCAGCTGCTGTCAGCGAGGCATTATGCATACGATGGGTGTGCGATTTACTCACTCGGTGCCCTGTTTGGTCGTGTCCTCGCTGCCATAGAGGCATCCGCCGCATGAGTCTGGGTTGAGTTCCTTCCCTCGAGACGAATACCACGTTACCTACAGATCTCGGACTGGGTGTCCAGGCACTCATAAGACGACGTGGCATCGATGGCACAGGCCGTGAGGCCCCAGCGGCATCGGGAAATGTCGACTGCAAGGGCGGTCTGGCGCGCGCGGCGTGCGAGGCCGGCCGAAGCTTCCAGAAGCGAGTGTGAGAAGATGTAATACTCGGTAGTCTCGCACAGCGCGTCCGAGGGGCCCGTGACCGGCTGATTGGCGCACTTGCACGACCAGGTCATGCCACGGCGGGGCGAGAGGACCGCCACCACGTAGTTCGCGCACTGGGAGAAACACTGGCTCGGGGCAGCCACTTGCGTCTCGGCGGTACCAAAGTCGGACGGAGCGTACGCCGGCATGTCGGTACATGAACCAAAGTCAAACGTCGTCTTGACGTTGTACACCCTGTAGTCGGTGTCGTACGTGCATACCTGGGAGGTGTGCTGCGCAACGACCATGGCGGACGGACCGGTGCCGGTGTTGCACAGGCAGTCGGCCGTTCGCCAATAGACATACGTCGTGCTGGGGTTTGAGCTAAGACAAGCTGCCTGAAAATGTTAGTATCGCCTTCCCACGATGTTTTCAGTAGTTGTACTTACAGCACAGCTCTCAGAAGTCCCGGGGTTGGGGGAAATAGGCGTGGTGGTACCGGCCGAGTCGGCCATGTTGAAGCAGCCGATGAAGCCCGACTGGGCGGCCACGGTGCCGACAAGAGCGGCGGCACCGATGAGGTTGAGTATGGAGGACATGGTGGGTGGGGAACTTTGGGTGAGGATGGTCGGAAGAAGGTCCGGTTTATATTGACTCTGTCAAGCAACTCTTCTCAAGCCGAACACCCATCAGAGCGCACCTGCCCAATGGCCACGACACATCGCTCGGTGGCTGCACGCCATGACGCGCTAGTCTGCCGAACCAAACAGCAGTGGACTCAGCTGGTTGAGGGGGGCAGTAGTTCAATTCGATCAATTCGGCCTCAATGGCACCAAAGCGTGTGCACCAACGCGTGTCGGCGCGTCTGGTCCAGACTAGCCAGGCTCAAGCCTAATCTTCTAGACCTTGGCCTTGACATGTTCACAGCCCGTAGTGCACGAGCAGAGCCGGACCAGTGTCCTTTGTGGGCCAAAGAGGGGAGACCTCCCGTTGGCCCCATCTGGCATGTGTGTGCAGATGAAGGCCAAGACTTCACTGTTCTAGTGCCAAAAGTGTTGGTGAGCTTGTGCTATAGCAACGATGATGATGAGCAAGGTGTGAACAGGGGTTATAAAAGGCCCATGGGGTGCAACACTCATATTGGATGAGCAGTGCCAGATCAGAGTTAGAAGTCAGTGTCGGTCGCACGGTGGCATACTCTCTTGGCAATAGAACAATCGCATTCCGCGACGCTCTGAGGGCTTGGCACGCGCCACGGGTGCTGCCGCGCACTAGAGTGATCGTCCTGCGCTCTTTCCTGTCTCTTTCTCACCTTTCAACATTTCTCACACTAGCGCTCCAAAACACTGACCAGCTAATTCAGTCCTCATACTGTTCTCTCTGTGACTACCAGCAAGCCAAGCAGCCTTTCTCTCCACCGCAGAATGGGAGGCGCTCAAGTGCGGGCTGGTTTGCCGTAGCGCTGTTCTGACTTGCGCGAAGATTTGACCGACTACGATTCAATGGGAGCCTTGCTCCTTCGCCTCACTTTTGACCTGTGACCCCGGTGGTAAGAGACCGAGACCTGCGAGGTGAGACCTGTCTAATCCGTTATGGAAATGACCGAAACTTTGCTGAAGACACCCCTGGTTCTCGTCGGCCAGATTCCAACTGCGCATCGTGCGTCGATCACACCCATTAGCCCAGGCAACATGGTCCGAGCCAATGCCGTGCCGAAATGTAAATGTCTCGGCGCAACACATGTGCTCTTTTCTGAGCGCTGATAAGACCTACCCAACTGTCGTCAACAGAACATCGGCGACGCGTAGGACAGGGCGCGACAGCGCTACCAACGCCAAGACAACTCAACCTCAGAGTCAGGCAGAATAACAAATTAACATAAGATACGGCCAGAGTTAAAAAAAGTCCATTTCCGTTTTCACTACGGCCGAGGCTCGTTCTCTGACGCGCGGTCGAGGTGTTCGCGCTCCCATTGCGGATTGTAGTTTGGCGGGAGGATCTGCATCGGGAGGGTCTGCAGATGTCCGGCGTCCTCCTCTATGTGAATGCCGGTGGAGGTGGAGGGGAGGGCGGGCGGCGGCGGCTGGGGTGTAGGGGGGAGGGTGCGTGAAGGGGTGGAGCTGGAGCCGTGCGAGAGAATCGAGGATTTGGTGAGCAGCTCGGCATTGCCGGATTCAGAGGTCGAGCCAGCGCTGGATTCCGGGCTCGCGAACCCCCTGTTCGTGACGTTGTGGAGGTGTTTGGGAATTACATTGGGCGCTGTCGTAACAGTCGGTCGTGATGTGCCTTGCGCGGTGTCCGCCACGGGACTCCGGCTCTTTTCGTTTTGGTAGACAACGGCAGGGGGTGTTGTTGCGGCGAAAGGCATGGGCTGGAGCTCGTTGTCACGGGGGTTCAGACTGGTGTAGGAGCCCCCAGAAGAGGTGACTGTGCTGGTCTTCCTCTTGCTCCGGAGACAGAAGAAGACAGCCAGACCGATGGCGACAACACCGACAACAACACCGATAACAATCCCGGCGATGGCACCAGAGCTGAGCCCGTGTTTTGCAGCATTCGCCGCCACCTTGGGTCGCGTCATCTCGGACATTGTGAAGAAATCGACGCTGCCGAGAAGTACCCCGTCTTCGACGCTGATGACAGCCGTGTAAGTCGTGTTGGGGTCGAGCGCCGCGAAGAGTTGTACGCCGTTTCCTAGGGTGCGGTTGTCCATTCCGCCCTGAAGCGTCCACGAGTCGAGCGTCTCGCTGTCGCCGGCGTTTGCAATCAGTTCAATCGTTTTGGGCGCCGCGGTGCTTCCCAGTCCGCCGTTGAACTGAATTGCGGACGTGTTGACAGGTACGGAGATGGAGATCGCCGGGGCCGAGGCGTTGGCCGCTCCAGTATTGTTCTGCGGAGTGCCCTGGAGAAACGCCAACGTGTCGGATCCTTTGCTGGCCTTGAGCTTCGCGACCGAGTAGTTTCCCCCGCGGTAGTCAATCCGACTGTCTGTCGAAAGCTTGTCTCCATCAACGAAGTTAATCCTCTCCGCGACCACAAAGTCGCGGTCGTCCGGAATCGTGGCAGGCACACTGATGTTGTAGCCGAAATGCGTGATCTGGATGCTGCCCTGGAATGTGGCGCCGAGAATAAACGCGGCGCTCGCGGCGCCAGAAAGCTGCGAATCCATGACCTCGAAAAGCTGCCCACGGTCCTGGAGCGACTGGTTGTAGTTGATCGGAATCTCGGTGCGATCCCCGTTCGCATAGTACTCGATTACGCCGAGATTTGCGCCCTCGGCGACCCCGTTGACCCTGCCGCGGAAATACATCGGTCCGCGGGGGAACGTGAAGACGAGGCGCGGGGTCTTGACAGCGTCCACCCCACCGTTGTCGAAATACGCCGTACTCGTGTCCGTCACCACCTCGCCTGATCCAGGCGCCGCCTTCGCAGTCACGCCGTTTATCCGCCAGTACGCGTCCCGCTCTGTGTGCGGCACCGTGCTCATCGACCACACGAGGCCGTTCATGATCGGCAACTCAATGTTGCGGATGTACGTCCCCGGCGCGTCTCGCGGGATCAGCGCCGCGGCGAGCGTTGGTAGGAGGAGCGCGGTGATCCACATTGGAGCTGGTGGGTACCGTGAGAGAGAAGTGACAAAGTGACGTCTGAGTGTTCGAGGCTACAGTCGTTATTGTCGCCCGCGGCGAGGTCGGAGATCACTTGGCAGTGCACGCACAAAACGAAGAAGAATGATAAAAGATGGGGGGAGAATCGAGCGCGGGCGACCGGGCGGTACACCTTTTGTATCTCTCCTCCGGCGCCAGCGGCGTCCGACGCCGTGCTGGCAGCACGAAGTCGTCAAGGACGCGGCCGATACCGCGCGTTTCAGAACTCTCGTACCTGGTAAACACACTTTTTGGTGCACAGGTGCTCGCGAGTGACAACCGAAATCTGTCGTTGTGCTGGACGTTGCTGAATCGGTTCGCGGGCATAGTGGACGGGGATCGACGGGAACCGCAGAAGCTTCCCGCGCGCAGAGCTCTCCGGAATTAGTTAGACTTCGGTTGCGGCCCCTTTGGATGCAGGTACGAAGGCACGGAATGTCTCCGTGCCGCGTGACCTCCGACCACTGGGTCTGGAGATCTGGAGCCTTTCTGCCGAGCCCTTGTCGCTCGCGGAAGGCCTGGACACGCCCAACTGCCAAACGCGACGCGTTTCGGATTTAGGTTTGTCGGATGCTAGGAAACGCGTAGCATTCCGCCGAGTGGGTTTTGTCCATTTCAACCATTGCCAGCAATTGCAACGAGCCCTGCTACAGTAGCTTTCCTGCAGCTCTGTATATAATCGCACGAGGTGTGATACTCCAGAGCCGTGCTTTAGTCAAGTCACACTGCACAGCTGCTCTTTGCGATGGAGATGTCCAACAGACTTCTTTCGCAATCTAATATGCTTCATTTCCCAACGTCTGTCGCTTTCTGGGCATCGATGCGTGCGTTGCGGAGCTGGGAGACGAGCTGGACAAAATCGATAGAGCCTTGTACGTTGCTTGTGTCCGGCAGTACGTTATGTTCCATACTTGTGGTCCCGTTGGCTGTTTCCTGATGCTGGAAAGGTGTGTGTTACGGGTCGTCGGAGACAATGCACAGGGATGAGGACGGATGGAGACTGTACGTTGCTTGAACCAGACCCATGGCCCCTGAGAGTCCACTGGCAAATCACACTGGTAAATGAACGTCACCACGATCATACGTTCTTCAAAGGGAATCTTTTGAAGGGGAACAAGCCGGCCCATGCGGCCCACAATAGATACCACACTCTTCATCCTGGGATCTTTCGTACCTACACAGAGCACGGCAAAGATTCCGGGGACAAGAGTAGATTAACCACCAGGGATCACGGAAGGCTTCCGCCAGGGTTGCATCGTGCGGCGTATCACAATCGTTCCGGCAGGCCCTCATTCGGATAATCCGCGTGGAGGCAGCCGCAAGCGATTGCGACACGGAATTGTTAACGGCACAGGGAAGCAGATCCTACCAGGTTATGTTTGGCTACACATTGCCCAATGGCTTTTCTTTACATGTGGCGGACAACGCTGACTTGGCGCGCTGGGGATGTTGACGATGCTTCACATGCTGTGAGCATCGGTTTGTCGGCTGCCGAAGCTCCAACTACCGTACACTTGGCCAGGCCCCACAAACCGACCACGACCGCACGACGAGACCCTGGTGGTCACTTCACTGGGCTGCTCATGTCCTGAGGCTGCTGCTTGCCTTTTCAGTCCGACCACCAGCCCATTCTCATCAGACTAGGCCTTTTCCTCGGTGGCATCATTGTGTCCAGAAACACTGGTGAAACTCGGTGGAACTTGTACTTGTTCCGAGCACACAAAACAAAACCTTCTCAAACTTCAAAAGCAGCGTCGTTAACAGGAATCGTACAAGGCAGCATGTCACAGCCGCATTGTCCGCTCTGGCCCTCAGCAAAAAGTTCGAGCTCGACTCACAAACTTTGTCGAGCTGAGTGGGGAGGAGGAACACTTCACTCAGGGGATCAACTAAAACGCGACGCAAGTCACAGATCGACCATGGTGATAATGTGTGTGGAGGTGCTACGCGGCTTTGCTTCTCAGAAGAAGCATCAGTGCAATCTGCTGTCGGTTCCTTCTAACATGGGTGGGTCATTACATCACACGTCGTTACTTGAAAACATCTTCAACGCATCAATCACTGTTCTTGTTCTCATTGTCCATGTGCAGCATTGCAATAGCAGGCTGTTAGGCCGAGATGTTGAGCTCGGTAATCTTCCACATCTGGTTGGGATTATGCTCGGCGCTATCGTCAGCCCCACCCTCCGCGATAACTCACCAAGTCCAGAGCTGGGGCGCTTTGGACCGCGATCCGTCCGTGACGTCGAGGCAAAGGTCTGCGTGAATAAACAGAACTGAACCACACACTCACTCCTTCCCTTGAGTCGGATTTGCTGCCCCACCACTTCCCACGTCTGCTGCCACGCGCCGGGGTAGCAATCCCACACCTTGAGCGGCGTGCCGTTTACGGGGGCTAAGAGTAAGCTTCATTAACGCGATCAACAAGCTTACAGAGACCGGAATCAAGACACTTGTTGTCCGACCCCGAGAGCCTGAGGAGCCCGGGAGCATTGACATCAAAGTTCCACACGTGCAAGTGATACCGGTCAATCCAATACGGCGAGCTTCCATCAGCATTTGTATGATATCGTGGTTTGGCGTACTAGGAGAGCTGGCGGCCGTTGTCGGGCGGATGGAAGCCCGTGCTGTTCACAATCTTGAACACTCCGAGAAGCCATCTGGCGTCCTCGCCCGTCCAGCGGATACTGTAGTCTTTTGCCGCGCGGGGAGCGAGGTCTGGAGCTGGGGCAGCGAAGGCGAGGGTCACGAGAAGAATGGTGAAGAGGAGACTGAGCAGCATCGTGAGAGTTGGGGTCAGCAACTATGAGATAGGGTTGCGGATATGTGTAGCTCGCACGATATATAGCGGGAGCGCCAACTGCAATTCTTACATGTGCTGCTTCTGTGGCTCCGTGGATTCAGAGGATACCGACTAAGCCGGATGATCTTCCGAGCTCCCGAGTGTCCTGCCGGCGTGAGACGGCGGACAGCAAGCTGCATACTCGAACCTTGGCAGGAAAAGATGCTTATGTGAAGTAGTGTTAAACAGTACAGGCATGCTGTGCTCTAGAACAGTGGCCTAGACTGTGACAGGCAGCGTTATTGTTGCTGTTACTTCTCGCTGTTCACACCGACATTCCTCGCCTCCACACCCGGATGACGTCTCTCCTCGGCGTCTCGGCTTTCCTTTCGGGTCAGTTCCACATCCGGCTCCGATGCTCCAATGCCGGTGGCACGGGTCTCGACGCGTGCACAGCCTCTGCCAAGAACAGAGAACCAAAGAACTTCTTCTCCGACCTTGACAGGTCCTTGGACTACAATAGACGTTTCTGGGCGGCGCACGGTACGCGCACGGTGACACATGCCCCCACCAGGTCCGTGTGATTTGTGACCCCGCGAGCCTGTGAGCTGTGAGCTCATGACGGCGTCACCCGATGAGAGCCAGAACCCAATGTCCGCCCTCCGTCGGAGACTACTGAGCCTGCGAACTCGGGGCGGAGCTACCACTGTCCATGGACTTTGGTACCTTCAGGAATAGAACCTTGAGCTGAAGCATCAATGACCAGGGAGTGTGCGGAGTTGGACTGTGGTATCCAGCTGACCATCACCCTGCACCACACCTCCGTGCTCAGTATCGTGACGACATTAGAAGCTTGCATGGAGAAGGCGGGCTTCACTGGCCGTGTGTTGACTTGCGGTCGGTTGTGTGTGGGCCCATCTGCCCTTTCCATGGTTGAAGACGATAGGTGAAAGGTCGTCTTCTGCAGCTGCCCGCCCCCGACTCGCCATGATAGTCTCGACCGATGTGATGACATTGCCATGACCTACCAACAGGCCGAGCACTATAAACGTATTAACAGCCAAAGATATCTTTGGCGAAAGGGTCTATTTCTGATTGTCCATCTGAGAGTCATTGTCCATAATGCTTGCGTCGCTTATTGGGGGATAGTCTTCCACTGCTGGTTGCGGTTGCCCTGAGCGCACTGCCACAGCTGAGCGCGAACGGGACCCGCTTGGCCGTTGGGAACATCGACGCAGAGGCCTGCTGTCAGAAAAGGAAGGAGAACAATACCCACCCTTGCCCTCGAGCTCAATAAAGCCGTCGTGCACGCGCCACGTCTGCTGCATTACGCCGGGGTAGCAGTCCCACACCTTGAGCGGCGTGCCGTTCGCGGGGGCTGAGTGTAAGCTTTGTGAGGACTTCACTAATTAGCTTACAAAGACCGGCATCGAGACACTTGTTGTAGCCTTGAAGACGCAAAACGCCGGGGTTGGAGTCGTGCTCCCAGGCAACGTTGACGTAGCGGAGGTAGTCGCCGGACCTGGGGTTCAGTCGAGCGTTCGTGGGGTATCCACTTACGAGCCGACCTCGGCGCCGTTATCGACGTGCGAGCCGGACTGGTCAATGCGCGAGGTGCTGACGGACAGGTAGCCGGCAATGGGGCCCGCGCCGACCCACTGATAGCGGTTCGAGGCGACACAAGGCGCGGCCGTGGCGGTCACGGCGAGGAGGAGCGCGGTGAGAGTCTCAGTGAGCATGTTGGTGAGTAGTGAGAGGTTGAAGAGGGATGAGTGAGCGCAGAGAGATGATGGGGATGGAAAGAGCAGCATTCGCCACCTGTTGAGGTACGTGGGATATATATACTCAAAGGAAGGCAAGCAGAAGTCAAAGCCCTGTCGGGTCCAGTCAAGCCGCGTCACCTCACTCTCCCGGGGTGTCTGCATATGCTGCATGCCGCGGGGTGGATCCGCGCGGCTGCCAGCTGCGCACAGCTCGCTCGGCGCGCTCAGACCGATTTGCCGAACGAGCAGACCTCCTCTCGCGCTTACCTTCTTCTTCTTCGTCTGTGCCTTTCGGTGGCAATCGGTGGCAGATTTGGGAAGCCATGCCTTTGATGTCTGTCATTCTGTCACTCTGGGACCAAACAAATAATGATAAAGTTCTCGCAAGCTTCCAAATGTCTCGTGCCTTCAACTCCGAGACCGCGAGACCCGAGCCGACGCGAAAGGTTCTGACGTTCTGAGCCGCTGACTGACATCACTTTGTATTCCAGTCCTGAGATCACCTGACAGACAGTTCCGTACAAATGCACAGATCAATGTCTGAGCATTTCACTGCCCACTGTGGGGACCCTGCTCCACCCCGCTGCTCTCTGGCTGCTGATGAGTCTCGACTGCAAGTGTCACCGCCCAAATGTGGGAGAGGCCGGAGAGGGCGGTGCAAAACGACGCCACGAGCACCGGTCTTCGATATGCAGCCGCGCTTCTCGCTTCTTCGCCCAGGCTGATCATCGTCGCTCGCCCTTCGACTGAGAACATGGGAATGTTCTGGGACTGGCGCACTTGTCCGATCCGCAGTAGTGAGCGCCAAGAGCGGAACTGATTGCAGCGGCTTGTCTCTCAATGGGATTGGCATGCTTCCGACAACTGTGCGAGCAGTGGCAACCGCTGATCGTGCACAGCTGAAGCTTCGACCAATCTGACCTCGATGCTTCTCGTCTTGTCATCAATGTCCATTCGTAGCTCTCTATCTCTTGAGTTCTCAATGCATCCCAACCAAGCCCCACATATCTTCTCATCCCTACTGACGAGTGCGCACGTACCATTCTGTTACTCACGTGCCGCAGTGGACATGTCAAGCAGATCAAGCAGATCGAGTCCACGGCACGCTCAGTCGGCGGGACCGTTGAGACCTGCTCACATGCCTCGCCCTGCCGTAAGGTGCCATAAAGGCCGCCTGCGTACTGTACCCGATTGATAATGATGGAATGTCCAGGCACACAAATGGTATGTTCTCAGCGCCGCGGATGATGATGTGAGTGATGGACGGGTGCACATTGTGGCTGCCAAGTCAGTGCGCTCAGTGTCAAATGTTGCCGCTGCCTTCATTTGGCGACCGCTCATGCTGTGCAGCGACTGACATCTGAGTCTCATCTACCATTGACTTGCAGCTCCGAGATCCGACACAACCTTCTCAAGGCCAACTTCGCCGGTTGATTTACCGGCACAGCTCAAGCTGGCGCCAGAAGGAACACCACTTGACTGAGCGGATTGGTCCACCCATGCCGATTGTACACAAGACGATATCCTCGCCCCCTACATGCAACATGCAACATATCCTTAGTTACCGCCGGTAGCCCTAGCCCCGGACTTACTCTGAGTACAACGCGAGGCACGTCCCTCTCATAGTCGCCGCCGTCATAGCTAGTGACCCCCACCCTCAAAGTCGGTCTCCAGTAACGTAAAGTCGCGACCAATTCAAGTCGACACTCACTCTGGACGTCTCCCGCTACATTCTGCTAGGAAACCATTTAGTGTCAGTGTGTAGTGGATGACAGCAGAAAGAGGACAAGGGCACTCGTAAGAAAGACCTTACACAACGGGCAAGAAGTCAAGTGCACCCACGACCTCACGGCTGCGGAAACGCCGCCACCTCTCCTCAAACCGTCGTGAGGGCAGGCCAGACAGTACGACGGGTGTCGCGCTTGAGGGCAACTGTGCGATCTTCGCCACCCGCCCAAATCTTCGACTGCCGTACAAATAACCCTGCATTCCGCGGCGTGGACCGCACGATCGCGCACGTTAAGTTACAGCGTGTGCGGGTGCCTTGTCGTCCAACGTCCACTCCCGTGACGGTCCCTTGCAGCCCCCTCAACTCTCAATCCAGCCCAGACGCCCAGGTTTATATCCGTCCATTCTTCCCATCTGCCTCGATCGTCTGTCTCACGTCTTATCATCGACATTCCTCTCCGCTGACCAATTGCATCGGCAAACCAGTGATCCGGGTCTCTAGTCCGGCTATACCTCCCAGGCCGGACCTTGTTGGAATCATTCGCATAGGTCTCCAACAATGCTGGAAATGTGGAGGACAGGGAGGAGAGATGCGGGGATTGTCTGTTTCCTCACCAACATTCCTGGCGCGTCCGCACGCCCGCGCGCCCCCGCGTCCGCGCGCCTCACGATCGCGCGATAACTACCAATAACCTTCGCGTTCTCCGGCTTCATGACTACCGACAAGCCATCAAGCGGTCGCGAGAGAGCTGTACATTCCGACATTGGGGGGCACCGCGGGGACTGATAAGAGGGGCTCCGTGCGGGGGAAGAACCGCGGCGAGAAGGGCCTTTCAGGGATACAGTCTATCTGGAGCTCCAACACTGTCAAAACCTCCTTTGCCAACGACTATGGTGCCCCGGTTAATGGTCGCTCGCCATTCTAGTCGGATCATACAGATTGTTATGGCCTCGCATCTCCCCAACACCATAACGCAGCGGAACCAGTCGCAAAAGTGTATGGAAGTTGACTTAGTTCAAGCAATTCCACGGATACCGAACGGCCCGGGCGCCAAGGCTGGCGCGACGCCGCGAACGCCACCTTGCCATAGACGCGCGGTGACCAGGCACAGACCAGAAACACACGACCCAAAATGGTGTGGAGGCTTACAGTCCTGGTTATCCCAGGAGGCCAGGAGGCCTGGGTCACCGCGGCGAGGACAAAGGAGTACCTACCTGATCATACCTGATTCCCCAGCCATGAGAACGACAGCTCATTCGTCACGCCGTTGCCGCTTTGTACAGCTAGGGGGCTCGGCAACGACGCCACGACATCAACAACGATCTCGACTCTCATGAACGTCGACATGTGTTGAGGGTTTTTTTGGCCCTCAACAGCGGATGCTGCCGACTTTGTTCGTGCTGCCGACTTTGTTCGGGGAATGGCCGTCATCGTCAGCAGCGTGCGCATTACTCTACGCGGGGCCATCCGAGGCCCCTTTGTCAATCTGGAATGTCGACCTTTAAACACAGTGAGCCGGGTGGCTACTCTGGTCAAACCCCCATCGTCCACCATGGCGAGCGCGACAGATATCTGAGCAAGATCACGAAACTCACTCCTGCTCAGATCGAAGCTGTTCACCCTGTTCACCGCCCACAGAGTGGACACGGATGGGTGGCGCCCTGTGGTGGCGTTGAGAGTGTCGCAGCAAGGCCCAGTCCTGATATGTCGGGCGTGAGGTACGCCGGTCTGTCTGATGTAAGATCTGAAGCACTTTGAAGCCACAAGGGAGGGGGACAACCTATCAATCTTGTTGGGCCAATTGAGTGTTTGCTCATGAAACCGCAAAACTTCACTCCCTTTCATCAGTAACCCCTCTTGTTGGCGAGATACGAAGAGCTATTGACGAGCTTTCGATTGCGGCCCAGCGCTTTAGCAGTATACATATTCTCAGCTGTCATCTGGTAAGGAATACTGCTGCGACCCGCAGACAAATTGTAGATGTTGAACGAGTAGACAGAGGACAGGACTGCCTGGTAGTCCCGCCGAACCGCCAACGTTCTTTTGACGTAGCCGGTCTAACACAAACAGGACGTGGCCAGGGCATACCTCCGGAAAGTTCGCCTGGACATGTTTCGGTGCGCCCTGCCGCCATGGGGCTTGATGTGGTGGCGGCGCCCTGCGGACCGCGTACCGCGTGCCGCGTGGCCGGCACCGTCTCTGCGGATCTCCCACCGGTTCTTGTCAGCCCGTAACCCCTCCTCTGCGCAGCTGATCGTCTCCTTCAACTGTGCTGTCCGTGATGAAGTTGATGTTCTAATGGCGGCGTTCACCTTCCGCACAGACACACTGGCTAACGCATGACCCTTTAGGTACTACTGACCCCTCTGAGATGACGAGCAGCTGTCTCAGCCCGAGCGGCATCGCACAGTTTGCCGTGTCCACTACCACCCCCGTGCGCTCCTCCATCGTTCTGATCCGAGCACTTCTTCGTTTCTTCTTTGGGGCGAGTGTGCATTGCCGCAAGACCTCAAGCTGCGGAACTTGAGAAGCCAGTGGCGGACACGGCCGCGCAGGAACACTAGATCCGGCCTTCATTCTGCCATCTTGCCTGCTCAACTGCCCGGGATGCAGCCCTCGAGATGCTATATCCGAAAGAGTCTTTACAGCGCAGCTGATGGCGGCCTTCTCTCAAAGTATATTACCGACTACACTCCTTCCTCCCTTCTCAACTCGACCCGCTTCCCGTATACTTTATAGCGTGGCCTCTCATTCCTTTCCACCTTCCGACAACCCTTAAGTCTCGACCAACCTCTGCTTTTATACAGAAAAAGGCCGACCAAACCCCCTATTCCCTCACTCCAACACTCCTTTCTCGCAACCATCACCATGGACCACGAGAATCCGGACTTTGAGAAGCTCGGGCCAGAGGAGAGCGACTTGTCGCCCGCCAACGTCCGTCGTATCTACCGCAAGGTTGACTTCCGGCTCATCCCCTTGCTCAGTGCCATGTACTGCATCTCCCTCATCGATCGTGCGTTGTCTCTTAGCTCACCAGCCGTATTCAGTCATCTGATCCCCAGGCACCAACCTCTCACTTGCCCGCGCCGCCAACGACAATGCCATGTACAAGGAGCTCGGATTCAAGGACAACAACCGCTACACCGTCCTCACCCTTATCTTCTTCGTCCCCTACATTCTCTTTGAGATTCCGGTAAGTGGACGTGTCTTGAACCCAACAGCGGAAGCCCATAAGTCGGTAGATGCACTGGGCCCGCAATGGGTTTAGACCTGAGGTTCTCTGGACGGGTCCCCGGAGCATGTTCCTCTGACGCTCCACAGTCGCAGCTTGGTCTCCGCAGGTTCGGCGTCCGCTGGTGGCTCGGCAGTGCTGTCGTGCTCTGGGGCATCGTCATGTTCTGCATGGGTTTCGCTCCCGAGTGGGGAACGTTGGCCTTCCTCCGCGCGATGCTCGGTCTGTTTGAGTCGGCCCTGTTCCCTGGTGCTGCGTGAGTACACTGTGCCGAGCATTGGTGTACTGTAGGCACTTAAGTGGCCCGATGTTGACCCCAGCTTCCTCATTGCGTGTTGGTACACCCGCGACCAGATGGCGACGCGCAACACGGTCTTCTACGTCTGCTCCTCGGCCATTGGCGGTCTCGCCGCGACGATCGCCTATGGCATCTCAAAGATGCACGGCACGGCCGGCAAGTCGGGCTGGCGCTGGATCTTCATCATCGAGGGTGTCGTCACCATCGCCATCGGTATCCTTGGCATCCTGTTCATCGTCGACTTCCCTGACAGTGAGTAGCAGTAGCCACCACAACATCTAACAACCAGAGGCCACCTTCCTCAACCCGACCGATCGCGAGACTATCAAGTCGGTCATCCACCGCGACCGTAGGGACGCCGTCGCGGACCCCATGAGCTGGTCCAAGCTTGGCACGTACGCATGCGACTGGCGTCCGTGGGTGTTTGCCTTCTTCTTCTGCACCACCACCCTCGGCACCTACTCGCTTGCCTACTTCCTCCCCCAGATCCTGTACACGATGGGCTTTGTAAGCAAATAAGACAAGAATCAGTGCTGACGACAGACCAACGTCCAGGCCCAGCTCCTCGTCGCACCGCCCTACGGGTGGGTAATGATCCCCGGTGGAATCTCGGCCGTTCTCTCCGACAAGGTCCCCAACATGCGTGGCAACGCGTTCATCTTCAACGTCGCCTGTGTCATCATCGGCACGTGCATGTACTCGCAGCTTGACATGGCGCACAAGGCCGCGCGCTACGCCGGCATCTTCATCGCCCTCGGCGGATGCAACTCGAACGTCCCGCTCGTCCTCTCCTGGGCCCAGACCTCCATTCGCCAGCAGAGCAAGCGCGGCTTCACGTCCGCTCTGATTGTCGGCTCGGGCGGTCTCGGCGGTATCCTCGCCGGCGTCACTTTCATCGAGAAGGAGGCCAAGAAGGGATACCCTACTGGTGAGTTTTACCCACAATAGCGGAGCAAGATTGCTCCTGACTGCAAATTTCAGCCCAGTGCTGCAACTCACACTGTAGGTATCTGGATCACCATCGCAATGAACGCGGTCGCCTTTATCCTCGCGATCGGCCTCACCATCCACATGCGCATCCAGAACCGCCTCGCCGACGAGGGCCGGATCCTGATCGAGGGCGACGAGGACTTCCGCTACCAGCCCTAAGCCTTGGCGCTTGTCTATTCAGGACGTCGCGGACTACTGTAGTCTTATAACGCTCCAAGCCTCTGTGAAACGCGCGGCCCCAGCGGCCACTTGTGCACCTACCAACCGTTACCCGTTGCTCGTTGCACCCCTTCTTCTCCTTGATAACACTGGTTATAATCCAGGTATGCGATTTAATACCTCAATACTGTTCAGAAAGCAACCCGCTTCTCGCACCTTTTTCCCCATTTCCGCCGTCCGCGGCGGGCATCCTTTGTACCGCCGGTACCTACACTCCTTTGTCTCTAAACAACTTCATTCCTCGCTCGCCCCCCCTTATGCACCGCACTTTTCACCGCCGTTCGACAGGGACAATATACTGCCAAGGCAGTGTGGGGTCCTAGTTGAATATCCCAACTCAGAGGCGCTGAAGTCCGAAGCGGGTCTAGCTGTGGGAATCACCACGAAGCGAGACATGTCAGCTCTTTTATACTCTCCAGCCATATGGGGACAAAGCCGCTGCTGTGCAGCACTTGGGAGAGCGGCCCCTGCTTACGCCGCCCTGGCGGGCCGACATGGAGCGCCCCATCCGTGCGGCGGTCTCACATGAATGGACTAGGTGGTTAGTACTGCGTCGGATAGTTCTCCACTGTGGTACCCCATGCCGGGCCCGGATACCTGCTGCTGTAGGTCGTTTCGGTGGGCGACCTCGATGACCTTTGCGGTACATGGGAAGTCACGCGATAGCGAGACAAGTTCTACAAGAGAGCATTCACGTGACGGATATGCCATATCCGTGCAGGGGCTGTCTGCTCCAACGTCCGCCTTCTGTGCCCCTGTAGCCATCAAGAGATTGCAGGAACTGCAACTCCACAATTGCGATGACGCACTCGGCAGTCCCGCGGCAGGATATTTATATTGGGACAGCGTCCCGCACTCCTAGCTCTCCATGAGGAGGGTTCTTGGGCGCTTGAGTTCTGTTCGTTGCTGCTGAACGACGCAATAACAGCATGGACAAGGATCAGCTGCAGACAAACCTCAGTCAGACCTGGACCGCGAACGACTCCAGTCACCTGATGTCTCATCGTTAAGCGCGGGGCGTTTATGCTCGCCATTCCATGCTTTGCGGCCGAATTCTTGGCGGAACCGGTGGGGTGCTGTCAGAGACTCCAGAGGCATCAAAAGGGAGGAGGGAGGGGTGCCGCGCCGTAGTGGCAGCTACTGTGAATGGCGATGCCGTAAACGACCCTCTCGAAAAAGGACCCTCCGAGTCGAGTGGGCATCGTCACTGCAGCAAGTAGTATGTCAGCTTGTCAGTCAGGCCCGTCCAGACCGTTAGCGGACGGATGGCGGTTAAAAAAGTCTGTCAGTGTAGTACATGTAGTGGCTCGGTGGGTAGTGGAGAAAAGTTGATTCAGCAAGCGAGCTGGTTGTGGTGGCCGTAGTGGTCGAGAGAATGTGGATGGCCGTGACATTGATCACATCGTCTCTCTCACACACATGTTCCGGAGTAACATCTTCTTGGTTTCATATTTTCTACCTGTGTTTCTACTTTGTTTACTCTTGGCTTTCAGCTGAACAACACGCCCAGCATCACCTCGTTCAACGTGCCTACCTCATCCACCGCCCGCCGCGCGGCGCAACACCCATGTCGCTGTCTCAATCCCTCGATGGGCTGGGATTTGCGGACGGCCATAACGGACCCGCTGGTGCAGACAAGGACTCATCGCACAGGCAGTCGTTCAGCAGCGACTCCATTCCGCGCGACTTTATCGAGGTGTGTAACATGTGTAGCCCCTGTCTCACCCCTTCTTGCCGTACATCTGTATATTATCAGGATGAGGCCGGTGGCGCACACGTGTGGAAGGTTAGGGCGCACTAACACTCATAGGCGTATCCATACCCAGCATTCGTCCTCGCGTACACCCCGCGACTGCCACTCCACGATGATGCTAGCGATACAAGCAATGCGCGCGGCTCGCACTCGTCGTCCGTCGGCGAGGGACCAGCGGGAGGCGACCCGGCGGACATCCACACCTTGTTTGCCAACTCGCAGTGGGACCACATCAGCGACGGAAAGACAGTGGCGGAGGTGTTGACCCGTGAAGACTTGCGTCTGCTGGGCGACTGGATGTTTGCCGCCGAACTGGCCAAGGACACTCTGCGCTGGTGCCAGCGTTTCCGCAGCGTGGACAGCTTGCCGTCGCTGAAAGGACGATCACCAGAGGACCGGCACTCGTTGCCACATCCCCTCCCGCGAAATGCCTCAAACACATCGGAACGGTCACAGTCGCACACGCCTCTCACCCTGTCCTTTATGCTGCCCGACATTGTCATGCGCTTCGAGCTGGTATGCACACCCATGGGACCTGCCTGGGGGAATGACCAGGCATTGCCATCGCAACGAATAGCAGTAATCACTACGATACCGCGCGGTCGGATCCTCCCAGGCAAAGCACCGTCTCCGATACGATGTGGCTCGACTGACCCGTCCGGGCGGTCGATCCCCCCGTTGGAGATTCTGCAGCCGAAAGCGTCTCGCGCAGCCTCGGGTGCAGCACAGCAGCTTACCGACATGGAGCTCAGTGCGGAGGAGGAGGATCTAGAGTCACCGCCGAAGCCACCAGAATTGTGGACAGAGGTCTCGCAGGTCCTGGAAAACATGCGCGGCTGGCAACCGGGGCACGCACTCTACTTCCATCGCGATGGCACAGTGAACAACGTCATGCGTCCAATCGTCAATAAGGGCTCGACTGAGGTTCCGGTGTCCAAGCTCCTGCAAGAGTACGACTTTGCACAGACACCGCTCGGCCCGCGGGCCAACTGGGACGTGTTGTCCTCCGGCATGGGTGAGTCCTATGGGACGAGGACAGCGGCCTGATGAACACAGTGGACATACTCATGCTTAACCCCATGGCGGGGACCATCTGGCTCGGAAAGGACTTGACCATGGTATACAACCAGAGTGCTGCTGATGTGAATACAGAATACCGGTCACGGCTAACATGTAGATGATGTCCGACCATCCCGCAGCGTGGGGACGACATGGCTCGGCGTCGTGGGACCACATCCAGTCGTTGCTCGGCCCCCTTTTCGAGGTCGTCCTCGCGGGCATCCCGGTTCTGCAGGAGGATGGTGAGTGTGAAGCCACTCCCAGGGCCTGGCGCAACAGATCGTCTGTTGTAACTCAGTGCTTACCTATGCAGAGCAGCTCATGGCCAGCTATCCGCACACTGAAAACCGAGAGGTGTACGGGTCGCAGATGTGGCTGCCGTTGCGCGGAGTAGATGGCGAGTTTGGGTGTATCTTCAACGGCATCATTGATACCACGGATCAGGTGATCGCCAACAGACGCACAAATGTGCTGAAATCTGTAGGCGAGCGGACTGGTGAGTGTGGTACTGTAGCTCCAAGAGGTTCATGACTGACTCTAGCCAACATGCACTGCGCCAGCGAGTTCTACCAGAGTGCCACCACTGCACTTGCCGAGCACCCGCAGGACATCCCATTCGCGCTCATGTTCACAGTGGAGACCGCCGGTGCGTGCAGAATGGAGGAGAGGTACTAACTGCAGCCATGCTTGTTCACAATCACGAACGTTCGGGAGGCAGGGAGTGCCAGCACGTAGTTATTCGCTACGTTGGGGGCGTGGGTGTCCCGGACGAACACCCGGCCGCTCCCGAGGAGGAACGCATCGTCTTTCTCGATTCCACGGGCGTGATGATTGCCGAGGCGTTTCCTGGTGCGGCTGGGGAAGTCGATGCGGCCGACATGGCGGTATCTTCACCATTAGCAGAAGCACATGGGGGACGGCAATCCCGCGCCTCGACGACGACAGCATCCACGACGCCAGAGGGCGTGTGGCCGTTCGTCAAGGTCCTCCGAAGCCGCCAGCCGGTCATTGTCGAGGACTGCTCTAAGATCATCGATGGTTTCCCGGTCCGTGTGTGGCAAGAGCTGCCCTCCTCAGCCATTGTTGTCCCCATCATGCAGAACCTCGAGACTAGCCAGCGTCCAAAGGCTATTCTCGTCCTCGGCCTCAACCCGCGGCTGCGCTTTGACGAGGATTACGAGTCGTTCACCGTGAGTGATAGTATTGTTCGTAAAGCTGACTTTGCAGCAATCGTAAGATCATGTTCATCTAACACTCCACTGACAGATAGCCTTCGACTCATTCTCGCGTCAAGTCTCATCGCTGCAGAAGGATACGAATCGGAGTGGCATCGGTTAGAAAGTCTTGCGGCCTTGGATCGTGCGCGCAGCCTGCTGTTCTCCAACGTGTTCCACGAGCTCTGTTCGCCACTATCGCTGATCGCTGGGCCGCTGGAGGACATCGTGGCCTTACTTCCCCCCGACGCGCCCGCCATGAAATCGCTCCACATTATACAGCGCAACGTCAGCCGCCTCACACGCCTGATCTCGATGCTGGCCGATCTGAGCAGACTCGAGGCCGATCAGTCTGGAGAACTGTTCAGCCCTGTCAACCTCGGTGTTGTCACGCGCGACCTCGCTGCCCTCTTCCGCAAGACTGTGACCTCCCACGGCCTCTCGTACATAGTCGAGTGCGATACGACGCTGCACGACGTCTATGTCGATCGGGGAAAGTGGGAGAAGATCCTCTTCAACCTTATCGACAACGCCATCAAACATACTCGCACAGGCATCATTCAAGTCACACTTAGCTACACCTCTGATCAGGCGGTTCTTTCTGTCGAAGACACGGGTATTGGCGTGAGCATGATCAACAGCGACCTGGGCGGGGACTCCGCGACATCAAACTATGGCGATGGGGCGGACATTGCATTGAGTTATGTGAAAAAGCTCACACAGCTGCACCACGGCACCTTTGAACTGGAAAGCAAAGGGTCACCCGGAAGCACAGATGGGCCGCACGGTACGTTCTACCGCGTCAAGATCCCGTTAGGTGGGCAACACCTGCCGCCGGGCTCGATCAACGAGGGCCCGATGAGTGACCTCGAACTGGCCACCCTCTCCCCTAGGAGTCACACCAGTGCCACAATGCCATGGGAAGATGAGTTTGAGGCCTGGAACATACGAGATTCCAAACGTCTTGATAAAGACGAAGCCAAGAGTTCACCCGAAGTTGATACCGGCATGTTCCTCTTCACCAAGGACGATGTGATCATGATTGTGGACGGTGAGTGGGCCGAGGGTAAAGCAATTGTTGCTAAGTCTTAGACATGACCGATTCGCGGAGATACATGCGTTCGATATTTGAACCGTTCTGCAAAGTGATTGAGGCACGGGATGGACAGGAGGCGTTGGAAAAATGGGATGACGATGCGCCTCCCAACCTCGTGATCGCGGATCAACATATGGGGAGAGTGAGTAGAATGCAAGCCCCACGCTGACGCTTAGATGGACGGTGTAAACCTTCTCAGAGCACTGCGCAATGGCCCGCAGGAACGCACACTCGTGCCGTTTATGATGCTCTTACCCACTGGCGTCCCCCGACCCGTGGACGACGAGTTCATTGCAGACGATTACCTGATTAAGCCATTCGGGGCGCGTGAGCTTGCATCGCGGGCCCATGTGCAGCTCCAAATGGGCAAGCGGCGCATTGGGCTTGAAAAGGCATTCAAAGAACGTACTGCCGAACTGCGCGTTCTCACCGACTGTGCGTAGCCTCGCTTTTCATTCAGCTGATCGCAGTGTCTCCCGTCGGCATCTACCGGAGCGACGGGGACGGTTACGTGACGTACGCAAACCCTGCGTGGCACAAGATTTCGGGCTATCCTCCCGGCAAGGTAACCGACTGGGGCGAGTACGTCCACGAAGACGACCGCGCGCAGGTACGCGACAAGTGGGAGACCTTTGTCCGTGATACCTCGCAGTCGACGATCGAGGCCGAGTACCGATGGACGAATGGTAAATGGGTGGAAACCAAGACTATCCGGCTCGAAGCCGTGACGGATGGAATGAGGACCGGGTACATTGGCTGCGCGATCGACATTACCGAGCGCAAGCTCATGGACCAACTGCAGCGTCAGCGTGTCACAGAAGCCGAGCAGCGCCGCGCTGAGGCGGAGGAGGCCAAGCACCAGCAGGACCTTCTTATCGACATTGCGAGGTGAGTAAACAGAGTCCGTCAGACGCAACACGCTAATGCCAGCCACGAGATCCGGAATCCTACGAGCAGTTTGATGCAGTGCGCGCTTCTCGTCAAGTCCAACCTGACTACGCTGTATGAGCAGCTGCGGAACTGCGCAGCATCGAACAGCACGTTCAGGCCAACGAAACCGCTGTTGAACACGCTGTCAGAAGACCTGGATGCCTTGGACAGCATCTACCAATGCAGCCTGACACAAGAGCGTATCAGTAATGATGTACTGTCGTTTGGCAGGATCCAACTCAACATGCTCCGTAAGTTGCTCCAACTCACCTTCTGTTGACCTGTCAGAATTCTTCGATATTGAAGTCGACGTCGTTCGGGAGGCGCAACGAGTCATTACAATTTTCCAGAGTGAAGCGCGGATCCATCAAATCAAACTGGGCTTGAATATCGGAGCAGGAATGGAGGCGATGGGCCGTCCCAAGCTGATGCTAGACCCGGTCCGGCTCGGCCAAGTGTACGTAGCATATGCGCCACAGAAAACTGACTCACAGCCTCACCAATCTCCTCTCGAACGCATTCCGATTCACGGCTGACAGTTCCGTGCGGACAATCACCCTGAGCATCGACGTTCGTCTCGAGGCCCCGCCAGCCACCACCTGCGCCCCGCAGCCTTGGGACGACTCCACCGCCGCGTCAGAGGTGCAGCCCGACCAGAAGGCGTACCTCTTCGCCGCGGTGCGCGACACGGGTGCCGGTTTAACCGAGGCCGAGCAGGCCAAGCTCTTCTGGCGGTTCTCGCAGGCATCAGCCAAAACACACACGCGCTTCGGAGGCTCCGGTCTTGGACTGTTTGTCTGCCGCAAGATTTGCGAGTTTATGAACGGCCGCATCGAGGTCGTCAGCGAATATGGCCGGGGTTCGGAATTCAGGTTCTTCGTCGAGACCCGTGTGCCGCCGAGCCATGAGGCCCCGCACCAAAAACCCACCGCGATTCAATCGCCGGTGGGGTCTCCGGCGTCCTCGAAGGGAATGGCACTCCGGGCCCATGTGCTTGTCGTCGAGGACAACCACATCAACCGCACAGTTCTGAAGCGGCAACTAAAACAGGAGGGATTTGAAGTTGCCTGTGCGTGGAACACCGCAATGATCACGATAGCCGCTGACCCCCAGTGGCCAATAATGGCCTTGAAGCGTTGGAGAAGATCCGCTCAGCCATGGCGCTGAACCCTGACGGAACGTCTACCCACTATGTGGACGGGGTGTCCAGCGCCCCGCGGCCCTTTGACTGCGTGCTCATGGACCTCGAGATGCCGATCATGGACGGCTACACGGCCGCCAAGCTGGTCCGCGAGGACGAGGCGCAGGGCAAGCTTGCCGCGTCGCCGATCATCGCGTTGAGTAAGTCGAGATCGGGGATCAGTCTTTTGCATCGAGCGGCTGCTGACTCGGGTAGCGGGCAATGCGCGGCACGCGATGATCGAATCGGCCATGACGGACTTTACGGACGTGATGATCAAGCCGTATCGCCTCGACGCACTGGTATCGATGATCCACAAGTATCAGCCAGATTACTGATTGAGAGTGGATGCGAAGGGGGACGGAGGAAAGCGGGGTGTGGGGTAGAGGAACACGGTCGCGTAGAGGAGCGGCACATATATACACACTGTAGGACCCTCATGTTAGACTGGCTATCTGTAGATGAATGTACATGATCTGACCCATACTGTATCATCTGAATCAACGAGTGGGGTGGTCGCGGATATCGCAGATCGCAGATAAGCTGACTCTCGCGGTGGCTGGCCAGCTGATCGCACGAGCGTGCCACGGATGAATGGCGTTGTGACGGCGTTTATCATCTCTCTTAACCTTCTCAGAAGTCTCGCACATTGACCAGGCTGACGTACCCCGACTCCACTACTAATGAGGCGTGCCCCGCCGACAAGGATGACTAACATCTCACAGCATTCCACCCAACAGGCTGTGAGAAAGCACTAGCAAGAAAACGACCGAGGCACGCGGGACGTCCGCGCCCCGGCCTCGAGAGCAGAGACCCAAGAGAGTGCAATCCTGCAACCCGCCGGCTCAAACGGCGAGATCTCGGCAAGCACCGAGCCAATCGAGCCCCGGGGAATGCAATTCATCGGGCGGGTATAAGTAGAAACACGGAAATAGAGGAAATAGGGCTGGCGTAGGAGAGCATGAGCAAGGGGCGCGGAGCATGTGCTCGCAAGACGGAAATGCGCAATACAGGAACGCGACCACCCCACAGGTAGGGGAGCAGAGCTGCCCCGCGCTACTGCCCTGGCCTCGATGGCATCGGCAGTTGTCGGGTAAAGCAAGTGCCTGTACAGGGAGGCAGGGAGGCACAGGGAAACGAGTGCCGCTTCGCTGACCCCCGCAGAGCCCCAGACCTGCTCTGCTGACGCAGAGGTGCCCCGGGCCACCCGTCTGGAACCGCGCATATGCGGCATTCGCAACGTCCTGGATCCCTGTCTGGCCCCGGGAGTGGGGATGAGGGACACTGCGCGACTATGTGCATGCCGCAACGCCAGTCGCAGCGTCGCAACCCCCAGAGCGGGCCCGGAAATTGCCACAGATTCAGATTGCGCCGTCATGTGAGTCAAATCGAGGGGGGGAGGTGCTATACCGGTTAGTAGTAGTAGCGCAGAGAAGAGTCAGTCACCTGCATGGTCGTGCATGTTTGCAGAGCGCGGATTGCACTTGGCTTGAAGCCATTGCTCAACTCACTCACACTTGCTCTCCTGACCTCTGACACATTCGTCACCTCACCCTCTTCATTCATCCACAATCTACAATCTCCAACACGGTTTCTCCACTATCTTTTTGTCTTTTTTTTTTTTCTTGTCTTATCATTCTTCCGTTGCCATTGTTCGTCGCTGATCGCTGCTCAAGCACGTCCGAGACTCCGAGGCTCTAGTACTTGTCCCTAGTCCACCCACCCCGCTCCGCACGCCTACAATGCCGGCAGCCGAACGCGTGCGGACGACAAAAGCGTGCGTCGCATGCTCGATCCGTAAAATCAAGTGCGACGGAAACGACCCGTGTGCGCACTGCATCCGCTTCTTTGACGGCGAGTGCTTCTACACGACGGCCAAGAAACGCGGCCCCCCGAAGGGATGTCCCGCGCGCGGAGGACACCGTAAACGACAGCAGAACGAGGCGGCGGCCAAAGCGGCGGCAAGCCTCGACACCAGCCAGGACCAAAACCAGAACCAGAACCACCAAAACCACCAGAACCACTCGCAGGCGACAGAGTCAAAACCGCCAGTCGCGGAACAGCTCCCACCACCCCAGCCGCTCCTCCCCCAGATCAACGTCCCCGTCAACAACGGCAGGGCCAGCTTGCCCAGCCCCCTCGTCATGCAACAGCCGCTGCCGGGTGGTCCGCCCTCCACGAAACCTACGCCGCCGGACACGATCGACAACTCGATTCTCTCGTTTGGGTTTAGCCCAGCGGCCACTCAGCTGACCTCGGTTGACGAGCTGTTCGGTTCGGTTCCCTCCGCGCACCGCATGTCCATTGACGGACATGCCTCGAACGCGTCAAGCCCGTCCATGTCGTACGACACGTCGTTTGCAGGGCGCGCCGGCCTGACATCCAGCGGCATCGACGACCTCCTGATAGTGTATGAAACGTTCATCCACCCCCACTGGCCGGTCATCTACGTCCCCGCGCTGCGCTCGCTCCGCTCCCTCGAGACACAGCAGCCGTTGGTGTTTGACGCTGTGCTGGCCATTTCCGCAGCAAACGCCGACAGCGCATGCTCGCTCGACCCAAGCAACGGGCGGTTCTCCACGGGCACGGGCCGCTCCCTCTACGAGGTGTGCGAAGCGCTTACCGAAAGCGTGCGCCACCGCGTCCTTGGCTCGATGAACTGCCGCGACCACATGTCAAACCTGCAGGCCGTGCAGGCGCTGATTATGATCTCGCTCGTTGACCAGGGCTGTGGTCGTACCTCACTCGCATACCAGATGTGCGGGTTCGCATGTCGCATGGCGGTGGACATTGGGCTGCATACCCATTTCCCAGACGCGTCGCGACCAAAGGACACACGACACCACCAGGAGCGCTCGCGCACGCTGTGGGCATGTTTTATTCTTGACAAGTCGCTTGCCGCCGTGTCGCAGCGCCCGCCGTGTCTCCGGCTGGCGGACATTGATGCCCCGCGCCCGTCCATCATGGAGCGCGACGAGCTCGACCTCTGGATGTCCGGCGGCTCGCAGCACTTTCTCCGTGGCCATGCGCGCGAGATTATGGAGAATGTCAAAGCACACAGTTTATCGTCATTCAACTCCTGGGTCGACGTCATGGCCATTCTCGAACTCATCCTCTCCCAGGTGTACCGTCCTAGCACGCGGCGCGCGCGCATGGAGGGCCGTTATGTGGAGGGATACGAGGAGACGGTGATACAGCTCGACGCCGACTTGCAGAAATGGAGAGAGTCGCTGCCGCCAGAACTGCAGTGGTCCGACGACGACGAAAACGCGCACATGAACGTCGGGCAGCACCTCCTCACCTGCCGAGGATGGTACAACATTTGTCTGCTCCTTCTCCATCGCCCGCAGGTCCCGTATCTCGACACACCGCATTCACCAGGCATGTCCACCACTCCCTACCATCACCACCCGTCACATACGGACCACATGTACCGCCTTGGCCGCCTCCCGAACGGCGCCGACGCATCTCGCAAAGCCGCCACTGCCATCTGCAAGCTTCAGGAGGCGTACGAACGCACCTTTCGTATGCGCAAGTTCTCCTCGTCTTGGGTTTACCTCGTCTTCCAGGCAGCCACGGTGCACGCCGGCCTGGCATCCCACACCCCGACCCTCAACGCGGCCCCCATCGAACTGTCACAAACACGCGCAGAGTCGGTCCGCCGCCTCGAGCAGTGCATCCACTGGCTGGACGAGATGGCAAAGCAGTGGGTCGGTGCCGGCCGCCACGTCGAGATTCTTCGCAAGGTCGCGGCCGTCGGCGCGCGCACGCGCCCGCCGTCCCCCAGCCCCGTATCCATCGATTTGTCAGAGTACAGCAGCAATCTTCCCGACCCGCAGCACCAGTCGCACTTTGACCAAGACCCGGCTCTCTCGGTAGCGATGAACGAGCTACCCCTCGACGCTAATGCTTGGATGCTGCTGTGGGCCTCGATGCCCACCGCCGGCGACGACTTTTCCCTCTGGCAGCAGTGCATCCCAGACCTATGAAGCGTGGGTTGCGTCGGATGACATATCCGCTCGTCGCACGGAGAAATTGTACTAGAGATAGCGAGCTGTATGTAACCTCTAATGTACAACCGACAAGCGGTGGTGGGCACGCAGTAAGTGTGCCTATCACCAAGCGTAGCTGATCAGCCCACACGTTCGCTACCACCTTGCCATCGGCTACGGAGCGGGGCAGGGAGGGAGAATGAGGGTGGTGGAATGGGGCTCGGAGCGCGTTAGTACCTTGGCCGCGGTTACTACCTGGTAGTGGACTGCATCACTACTCTGCTGATTTGCTTGGTGACTTTTTCGACTCTTCGCATACCTCGGAACCTCCGAACACTACGAGCACTAACACAGTCTAGAAGACAGGGTGTCGGCAGTATAGCGAGATTGCGATTGCCCACCTGCAACAACCGTCTAACGGTGACGTCCAATGGTGACTGCCCAGGTGACTGCCATCTTATGCATTGAGAACTGCTAACTGCTGCGACTGAATCTCCTCACACTTGTGCTACACCACACACAACTATGCAACTACTGTAGATGCTTTTTACGCCAGGGCGGGCTTGGCGCCGAGGCTATCAGCGACCTTGAGGTCGTTACGGTTCTTCTCGTCCTGGATCCACGCCTCGAGGGCGGCCGGGTCGCGGGCAACAAAGCGCATCTTGTACGCGTACGGCTTGGAGGACAGACCGGTCGGGTTGGCAGTGGCGGTGGCGGGCTCCATGTCGTAGGGGACGTCTCCGGGCACGAGCTTGAAAAAGTAGACCATCTTGGCGACGGCAGAGTACATTTCGCGGTTGGCGAGGTGGGTTCCGGCGCACATGCGGCGTCCGGCGCCAAACGAGTAGTGGGTCTGCGTGTTCATGTCCTCCTTTGCCTTGAGGAAGCGCTCGGGGCGGAAGTTTTCGACGTCGCCGTAGCGCCTGCGGTCGTGGTGCACGCCCCACGCGTTCAGGAAGACGGTCGTGCCGCTCGGGATGGTGACGCCGCGGTACTCCGAGTCGGTGAGGGTTGCGCGCGGGAGGGAAAGCTTGAGGACCGAGAAGTAGCGGAGGGCCTCGCGGTAGGTGGCGGTGACGTACTCGACGGCCTCGGAGTCAATGTCGGGAACCTCGTCGCCGTAGATCTCGACGACCTCCTGGTAGCACTTCTCCCAGATCTCGGGGTGCTGCGCGAGGAAGCCGACAGTCCAGATGAGGGTGTTGCCGAGTGTGTCGAGACCAGCCGAGACCATTGAGAGACAGATGGACGAGAGCTCGAGCGGCGAGACATTGGCCTCGGGGTCCTTGAGAATCGAGCCAGTGATGCAGGGCACGTCGGTGCGCTTGGCGATACGGTCCTTGAGGTCGTCGAGCAGCAGACCCATGTACCTGTCGCGGCGCTTGCGGATGTCCTCGGCCTTGGAGGCGCTCTTAGGGAGGTAGCGGAGGATGGGGACGTAGTCGGACCAGGCAGAGGTGACGGAGCGGATGTCGGAAACGCCCGACTCGGTGCTGATGATCTCGCTGAGGAGCTCATCTCCGAGACCATCGAGGCGGCAGCCGTAGTTGACCGAAAGCGAGGTGTTGAGGGCAAAGCGGGACATGTAGGTGGCCGGGTCAACCTCGAGCTTTCCGCCCTTGCCGTTGACGTAGAGGTCTTCGACGAGGGCAAGGGTCTCGCGCTCAATGATGGGGACGTAAGCCTGAACGTTGGTCTTGTTCAGTGCGGTGGCGGCGGCCTTGCGCTTGCGCTTGCACGACTCGTCCCACGGCGAGGTTCCAATAGTCATACCGGCCGAAGAAGAGAGGACCGAGTGGTAGTTGTGGAAGAGGGGACGGGACATGTATGCGCCGCCCTGGTCGGAGAGCAGCTCCTTGGTTGCCTGGGCCGAGTTGATGATGACGACCTCGCGCTCGCCGAGCGTCACCTTGAAGACATCGCCGTACGTCTTGGACCACTCGTGGAACGTGAGGGCCGCGTCCTGAGGTTGTTAGCCCAAGTGGTTCCGACTCCGGGGTCACTCCTGTATCAAAACTCACGCGACCGAGGTAGGGGAGGTTGCCGACGATGGGGAGCGGCAACGGTCCCGGGAGGTGGACCTTGCCCTTGACGTAGAGATAGTACTTTACCGCGAGGACCGCCACGACCGCGGCGGCCACGAGGTACGGCATGGGAATGGCGTTGATGTCGACAGAAGACGAGCCCATGGTGGAGATCTATGAGGTTGCTTGGGGAGATCAAAGACCGTTGAGGGATATGTTCGATAAAGGAACACCTGTCCGTGTGGTTTATATACTGATCGAGAGGTGGACCTGCTTTTGCCGTTGTCAACACTCGCGCGTTAACGGCCGCGCATCGGTTCGCTTCGACGGCTTTGCAACGCGGCCAGCGGGATAGGTCGCCAGCTATGATAGTGACCTAGTCGATCACGCCTCCGGAACATGGACGACCGACCGCCAAGCCCCTGCAAAGCCTCAAGGCAAGGTGTGGTGGCTGGGGACTTGTCACTGCTCTCTAGCCTCGCTGCTCTGGGGCGCTCGTGTTGCTCAGCTCTCCCCCCAGCTCTGCAGGAATGGGAACTCTTGTTTCGCACGCAACCGGCACGCACGGCACGTACGGCACGAGGCGGCACTGCGCACGGCACGACGGCATGCCCCGCTCGCTGTAGAGCAGAGCAGAGCAGAGTAGGGTTATTCCCCCCTCGGTTCAGCGAATGCCAGGTGACCAGCATGGTCAGCATGGCCAGGAACCCCGAAAGGCCAGGCAGTGCAGGAGGACACAAGGACCAGGACCACATGCCTCAGGTGACCCCGGGAAGAAGCAGGATGAGATGGGTGGAAAGCGACTACCATTTCCCCCAGACCAACGTCTGGGCCCCAGCTGTGCGCGATGGCAGGGCGGACCTGGCGGCGTGTGGGGCCATCGGACGCGGTCTGGGGCTGGATGCAGGGACAGGCGAGCGACGGTTACAACCACACTTTACCTCTGTCAAGCTGCAAGCCATGTGCGATTGGGTACGTGCAGGAGTGTCAATGTTGAATGAGCCGTGATCAGTACCATGACAACAACGGATAAGGGGAGAGTGTGTGTGTACTGGACAGAGAGAGAGACTTGTGACTTTGCCGAGGTGGCGGCTAAACCAGTTTATTATCTCATCGCCCGGCACAACCATCTCATCTCTCACTCTCTCGCTCTTGCGGAAGATGGGCAACCACGATATCCTTTGACCGTCGCCTTCTGATTGACGCCTTGGCTGAGTGCCTTGCCCTGCGCACTTTGTTTGTGCAGCGCCCAGCGGTGTAGAGGACCCGCCTCATCTCAAACGCAGTGGGAAAAAGGACAACAAAAGAATGTCTGTGACGCATCGCTTGTTGCGGCCGACGACACGGCTCGGTCTTATCACGTTGCTGCATTCTGCACACTTCATCTGGTCACCGCAACAACCATCCTGCAGTCGACAACTTGCCGCACTTTCCACAGAGTAACACATCATATAAGAGACCGTCGGCAACGTGATTCCAGCTCCTCGCCACTAACGCATCCTCCCATCTTCCTCTTCCATCATGTCCAGCAACGGAGCTACCAAGTTCGACCCCGAGTCGCTCAAGTACAACTCGGGCTTTGGTAACCACGTCGAGTCCGAGGCCGTCCCCAACGGCCTTCCCAAAGTCGGCTTCAACCCGCAGAAGCACGCGCTCAACCTCTACACCGAGTGCATCTCGGGCACCGCCTTCACCGCCCCCCGCCACAGGAACCAGCGCGCCTGGGTCTACCGCGTGAGTACTGACTCTATGGGTGGGTGCAGTCGCTGACCCGCCAGCTCCGCCCCTCGGTCCAGCACCACCCCTTCTCCCCGTACGAGGGTGCCAAGCGCGTCGCGTCGTCGTTCCACGCCTTCTCCCCCGATATCGATGTTACCCCCCAGCAGCTCCGCTGGGACCCGCTCCTGATTTCCGGGTGTGAGAATGCCGACTTTGTCGACGGCCTCACCACGATGGGCGGCGCGGGCGACACCCAGTGCAAGAATGGCCTCGCTATCCACGTCTACAACTTTTCAAAGGACATGGACAAAAAGTCGTTCTACAACTCGGACGGCGACTTCCTCTTCGTCCCCGTCAAGGGCGACCTGCTGATCACCACCGAGTTTGGCAAGCTTTACGTTCCACCCCTGCACATTGCGGTCGTGCAGCGCGGCCTCAAGTTCTCCGTCGCCGAGGTGAACAAGACGGACAACGAGCCGGCACGCGGCTACGTCCTCGAGCTCTACAAGGGACACTTTGAGCTTCCCGAGCTCGGCCCGATCGGCTCGAACGGTCTCGCCAACGCCCGCGACTTCCAGACCCCCACCGCGGCGTTTGAGGACGAGGACGCCGAGTGGACCATTGTCAACAAGTTTATCGGCAAGTTCTTCTCCTACAAGCAGAACCACTCGCCGTACGACGTCGTTGCCTTTACGGGCTCGTACATTCCCTACCGCTACGACCTGTCCAAGTTCAACACGATCGGCACCATCTCGTACGACCACCCCGACCCCTCCATCTACACCGTCCTCACCGCGCCGTCCGACACCCCCGGCACGGCCGTTGCCGACTTTGTCATCTTCCCGCCGCGCTGGCTCGTCGGCGAGGACACCTTCCGCCCGCCCTGGTTCCACCGCAACGTCATGTCCGAGTTTATGGGAAACATCTGCGGCACGTACGATGCCAAGGCCGAAGGCTTCCTCCCCGGCGGCGCGTCTCTGCACAACATGAACACCGCCCACGGCCCCGACGCCGAGACCTTTACCAAGGCGACCAACGCCAAGCTCGCCCCGCACAAGGTTGGCGAGGGATCGATGGCGTTCATGTTCGAGTCGGCGTATCAGATCGCCACAACAAAGTGGGCAATCCAGGAGTCGGGCAAGCTGCAGCAGGACTACTGGAAGGCGTGGCAGGGCCTCGACAAGATTGCAAAGGACCTCAAGTAGACGTGTGCGGCCGACAAAACAGAAAAAATCGACGATCAGCGAGCTTGAGTTGTATCACGTATCACGTAGCAGGAGTAGAAGCCTTGCAGTGCAGGCGAGTGTGCATAAATCTCGATGAATTATTTGGGTACCGGAATATCTAGCAGGCTCGGGACCCAAGGACACATCTGGCACAAGACTGATCGCAGCAGCAATAGCATGATTGCTTGCTTGTTCACCTTCGGATATGCTGAGGGAGTTTCATACCTGCCAGTGAAAGCAAAAGTGACGTTTCCTGTGTAGCAGGAAGAGGAGGCTGCAGTTCACAGGTGGATACAACTGTGACACCACCGCACACACTGCATTCCCGTAGCCCACAAACCGTACGACCTCGCGAACTGTGCAACTGTGAACGCTTGGCAGTCTAAACCGGCTGTTGTGGAACGCAACATCGGCCGTGGCAGTTCCGGGGAACTGGCGCCATTCCCTGCCGTCGTTTCAGCACCGCAGCCGAGACCTCGTCGGGCTTCTGAAGTAGGTATGTACAACTAGTAGTGTCGGACCCCAGATCGATCAGAGAGGACTCGTGCATCTGAATATTGCAACACTACTGGGAGCTGCATGCCCCCAACCGCGTCATCTGACCCTAATAGACCGACAGCTGCGGCTGTGGATCGAGCCAACCACGGCAACGGCGGAATGTGCTCGGTTGTGATAACGCTTGGTTCAACCGGCGGTTCAGCCGCGGCTACCAGTCTAGCAACGAGGCCCACTACCCACCTGGCAACCTGGCAAGTCGGAAGATGGCAACCGCCACTGCGAGGACTACTGCATTGCGCCATTGCGTGGCTTTATAATCTCCAAGCTGGTGGGGCGCGTTCCCCGACTGCCTCTCGACCCCCCTCGACCCCCAACACACCATGACGACCCCCGAGTTCACCCTGTACGGCTACTTCCGCTCGTCGGCGTCGGCGCGCGTGCGCACGGTCATGGAGCTGCACAACATCCCGCGCAAGGACATTTCGATCCACCTGCTCAAGGCGGAGCAGAAGACGGCGGAGTACACCGCGCTGAACCCGGCCCAGACGCTGCCGACGCTCGTGGTCAACGAGGCGGACGGGAGCCAGTGGGCGCTCTCGCAGTGCATCGCGATTATGGAGTATCTTGATGAGCGGTTCGGTGAGGCCTCGCCCGTCGGATACCTCCTCCCCCGCGATCTGCGCGCGAGGGGGATTGTCCGCAGCTTTGTGGACCTCATCATTGGCGATCTCTTCCCCATGCTTACTATGGGAACACTCAACAAGGTCAAGGCGCGTGGCGTGGATGCCGGAGAGTGGGCGCTCGAGTCGTCGACGCAATATCTGACTGGTGGGTGAACTCGGAGTGACACAGCTGACGCCAGCGCTCGAGGCGATGATTAAGACCAACTCGACCTCGGGCAAGTTCTGCTACGGCGACTCGGTGACGATGGCCGACGTTGCGCTCGCGACTCAGATGGGCACCGTGCTCCGGTAAGATTGAGATGGTGACATGGCCCGTATACGTATGCTAATACCCAGCTTCTGCCCCGACATTCTCCCACAGTTCCCTGCCGTTGCGGGCGTGTTCAAGCACATCTCGGCGCTGCCCCAGTTTGTTGCAGCCGACTGGAAGCACCAGCACGACACGCCCGCCGAGTTCCGCGAGTAGATTGTATTATACTAGACCGGGGTGTTGTGCGATGCCATTACTGCTGCGTGTGTGCTTGCGGAGCTGCTGGTTATTGGGTATTGGACACGCATGTATTTGATTAGTGACCGTCGAGGTTTGCAGAAACAGACACTTGAGAACGAGATGTGATGGCAGGGAGCGACTTGTGGTTGTACAGATTCGTGTCGGCCAAATCCGGCTATTCATCGGCTTGTCCTCGGCTATCAACGCCTCACCACAGCATCAGATAATGCTCTTCATCAGAGAGCGGCCGTCGAGCATGTACTGTACATGTTGTTCCAGCCTGTTCTCCGATCTCCGACTTGCTCTCTTCTGTCGGTACCCACTCGCAACTCTGTCGCGTCCGTGAGCACGCACGGCCGTGAGCACCCCGCGCGTCAACCAACATTCCAGGTCCCCATCGTGTCAACCGAGGCAAAACGCCCCCCGATTACGGTTGGTTTTCCCGCGGCTTGTTTCTCCCGGTTACTACCACTTGGTCCCCTACTTTGCGTCACCAGCGTCAGATCGCTTGGCCGTGCGAACTGCTCATCGACGAGCCGAGGACGTGGTGGGCGAGATATCCAAGTATTGCCCCCGAACGCTACATCCCTCTCATCCATCTCCATCTCATTCATCTTATCCGGTCTTTAAAACCCCCTTCGACAAGTTACTCTCACTGTTCCTCCCTCCCTCACCCCCACACACTCCCCACGCACAATGTCGTTCATCCAGTACCCCGCCGACCACCCGTTCCCGATCGAGAACCTCCCGACGGGCGTGTTCTCGACCCCGGACCGCAAGCCGCGCCCTGGTGTCGCTATCGGCGACTCGATCCTCGACCTCGATGCCCTCTCCCGCTCGGAGCACTACAAGGGCTCCCCTGTCCCCGCCGAGGTCTTCCAGACTGTGAGTAGCTGATCCGGACGAGGAGTGTAGCTCCAGCTGCTGGCCGTGAGAACGGCGATGATGAAGGCAGAATAATACTCACACCGCAGTCCAACCTCGACGCCTATGTCGCCCGTGATCCGAAGGAGTGGGCCGGCTTCCGCGCCTTCCTGACCAAGCTGCTGTCCGCCGACTCGCCGCTGGCCAAGGCCTCCGACCGCGACTCGCTCTTCGTCTCGCGCACGGCCGACACCACCAAGATGCACATGCCCGTCCGCGTAGGCGACTACACGGACTTTTACGCGTCGTACGAGCACGCGTTCAACGCCGGCGTGCTTATCCGCGGACCCGAGAATGCGCTCCAGCCCAACTGGAAGCACCTGCCTGTCGGATACCACGGGCGCGCGTCGTCGATTGTCGTTTCGGGGACGCCGTTCCGCCGCCCCGTGGGCCAGATCCTCGAGAAGCCCGGAGACAAGCAGCCGATCTGGGCGCCGTGCCGCCGCCTCGACTACGAGCTCGAGATTGGCTGTATCTTTGGCGGAAAGGAGACCGAGCTCGGCGAGCGCCTTACCGCTTCTGAGGCGCGCAAGCAGATCTTTGGATTCGTGCTCATGAACGACTGGTCCGCCCGCGACATCCAGACATGGGAGTATGTCCCCCTCGGCCCGTTCCTCTCCAAGAACTTCTGCACCACCATCGCGCCATGGGTCGTCAGCCCCGATGCCCTCAAGCCCTTCCACTCGAAGCAGTACGACCACGACCCGGCCCTCCTCCCCTACCTCGACGACCCCGAGGGCTTTGGCTACGCCGTCCCCCTCGAGCTTGACATCAAGACCCAGGAGAGCAACAAGTACGCGCACGTCGCCACGTCCTCCATGCAGCACATGTACTACACCTTTGCGCAGATGTTCGCGCACCACTCGTCGACCGGGTGCCCGATCCGCCCGTCCGACATGATCGGCTCGGGTACGCTCTCGGCGCCCAACCCCGAGGGCCTGGGATCGCTCCTCGAGCGCTCCCGCCTCGGCCGCGAGCCCTTTGAGCTCGACGACACCCGCAAGGACATGCTCTGGCTCCGCGACGGCGACTCGGTCCGCATCTCTGCAAAGGTCATGGCCCCGGACGGAAAGTACGCAATCGGCTTTGGCGAGTGCGAGGGCACCGTCCTCCCCGCCAAGGTTTAGAGCGCGTCTTCGTCGGGAATGTACATAGATAATTCGGGATCGTGATTCAGTAGCAAAATGTACACTTTGGTTTGTGAGAGACTCATGATGTGCATCTTGTGCGTCTCTGGATGTGACCGCAGCAACCTGCCATAGACTGGTTGATTTTCACAGCAGCTATAGTTATCGAGCGAAACAAATTTCATGTGCCACAGAGATCTTGTTCTTCCGCCTCGGCGGTGGAACATAACGTGGAGTAGGGCAGGCCATCACAAGATGGGCGTCTTGCTACATCATGGTCACCATCAGATCGCAGCTGCAGGGCACTGGAAGACAGATTTTCACAGCCTGTGCGGCTTCTCTCTGGCATTTCCGACTCCAGCTCATGGAGTTAGAGCACATGAGAGTTTCCAATCACTCCGTGCACGTACTGTATGTTCTCGCAGCTCGACGCGTTAGCTAAGTCCATCGCTGATCGTCTATCTCGTCTGCTGCGCGTCTAGCACAATCGGCCATCTGCTCGGCAATATTGGCTGACATATTTTATATTTCAGTCGGGAATAACACGTACGTCTGTTTGCCGCAACGCGGGCGACCGCGATTATTGGGGAAAGGAAAAAGTCAGCAAACCATTCATCTAGATTACGGGAACCGGGAACTGGAATCCCCCATGTCCTCGTGTCCCGATGGCGTGGCCCACGTGCTCCGCCGTCGGCATGTTCGGGGACCTTGCCGCCGGCGTCGAAGTTAGTCAGCGGTGGCGGCGTCTCCGCGAGCTGTGGTCGCCGGCGGTAACTCTCAGTGCCATCAGTCTTTGGCCTTTGGCCAATGATAGCGCTGTCAGGCGGACGGACGCGCGGCCGAAACGCCTGTTGTGGGCTTGTGGTGAGCCTGTGGTTAAACCAAGATACGGTTGTGTGGCAGTTTTCCGATTTTCCGCCACGGACCTGCAGCCTGCGGGACCTGCGGTCTGCGGCCTTGCGGGGTCCACGATCCACGTTGATTCAAATAACTGGACGGGATACTGATCCGGCCAGCCAGTGGATATCCCTGCGCGGGGATCCGTGGAGGCACACGGGGGTAGCTCGGATGCCTGGGGCCGTGCCGGCTCGAGGCGGCAAAGTGTGGATAACTGCAGAAATCGCCGTCACCGCGGTGGTCGCCGTGAGGGCTAGCAGGCCCCATTAGCTTGGTATGAGATGGAGCTCGGAGTGTTGGGCGTACATAAAAGCATTGAGAATGCTTGAAGTCTTGTGAGATTCCAGCAAAAGCATATCAGTAGCGACTCGTTATACCTAATCTTTGGTGTTAGTGTTCCACGACAAGTCGGCCCCACAGTAACCTCGTAATACCCACCGCCACCATGAGACACATGCTCATGAACGTCCTCGTGGGGTTCCCCACCTTCCTCGCATTCGGCTACTCGCTCACCTTCTTCGGCGGCGTGATGGGCTATTCCGCCTTTTTCCAAATGTTCCCCGAACTCAACACGGCCACCACGACGGGAGCATTAAAGGACCACAATTCGCTCATACAGGGCACGTGTAATGGCGCGTCCAACCTCGGTGGCATCGTCGGCTGCCTGTCGGTCATGTACCTCGGCAACAAGCTCGGCCGGCGGCGCAACACGATGATTGGCGCGGTTCTGTGTATTGTCGGCACCGTCCTCTTCTCCGCGGCGTACAGCATGGCGCAAATGGTCCTTGGTCGAGGTGAGTACTGCCGCCAGGGAGTCAGGTCGGGAAACCGGACCCCTGGGACCTGACTGAGAACCCCATGAACCTTGACGACGTTCCAGACTGACACCGCAGTGATCCAGGGCTGGGGTGTCGGCATGATGATCTCGACCGTGCCGGTATGGCAATCCGAGCTGTCGTCGACCAAGCAGCGCGGCGGGCACGTGATTCTCGACGGCATCATGGTCTCTGGGGGCTTTGCCCTGGCGGCGTGGATCACATACGGATTCGGCAAGGCGGACACGGTCGCATCGTGGAAGTGGCGCATCCCGGGGATCATCATGGGCGTGTTCGGGCTCATGGTCGCGGGCGGAGTGTATCTTTTCCCCGAGTCGCCTCGGTGGCTCGTCATGGTCGGCCGTGTAGACGAGGCACGCGCAGTGTTTTCCGATATCCGCGGCCAGGCCCCAGACTCGGAAGAGGTCGAGAACGAGCTCGCGGCGGTGATGCGCGCCAACGACCTCGTGGCCCACACAAAGTGGACGGGCCTCTTTTCGCAGAAAAACGACCAGATGCTCTGGCGCCTCTTCATCGCCGTCTCGGTGCAGTTCTACACCCAGATGAACGGCGCAGGAATCATCACCGCGTACTCGAACAACCTTTTTGGGACCATCGGCCTCGAGCCCGCCACCGCCAAGATCGTCGCCGCCGTCTCCCTCACATTCAAGTTTGCAATGTGCTTCATTGCGTACTTCACCATCGAGCGCTTCGGGCGCCGCAACCTCTTCATGGTATCTGGTGCAGGCATGGCGGTGTGCATGTTCTGCCTCGCGATCTGCGGGTCCCAGACAACACCCACCAAGCTTGGCCCAGCGTACGCGGCCATCGTCTTTGTCTTTCTCTTCCTCATCTTCCTTCCCCTCGCGTATCTCGGCGTCAACTTTCTCTACTGCCAGGAAGTCATTTCGACCCGCTACCGCGCTCCCGCCGGGGGCATCTCCACCGCAGTCCTCTGGCTTACCCAGTTCGTCCTTGCGCGTAAGTACCTCCACCCTTGTCAGACAGATATTGACAGTCAGTCACGACGCCCCTCGGCCTTCAGGTCCTCAGTTGGCGGTACTACCTTATCTGGGGTGCCGTATCCGCGACGATCGTCCCCTTTGTGTGGATGTACTACCCCGAGACGACGGGGCTGTCGATGGAGGAGCTGGAGGATATCTGGAAAGTCGGCGGCCCGCGTGCTGCCGTCCGCGAAGCCCGGCGTCTCCGGGACATGAAGACGCAGAGCGGGATGGAAAGCACGACCGCCGATGGCGACACCTACTCGCTGGAGACGCCGCAGAACGAGAAGATGGTCGACGAGAAGCTGGTTGAACAGACATAGAACGGCGGACATGGAGCGGGTTGAGGCCTTCATGCCATTGATCCTGGCGTGTTGTAGAGATAGAGATAGTAGTGTTAATGTATGGGAAGAGTTGATCTGAGAGTGACTGTCAGATGCAGAGAGCGAAACGTGTCTTGGGTGCTGCGGATTGATTCCATCGCGTCGGCTACTGTTTACATCCGAAGTTGTGGATCATGCTGAACACCGGTTAGGCTGGATCCGGCAGGGGTGTTCCTTGGCATTAAGCTTAACTTGATCACCGATCATCTTTGAGGCAGGTAATGATGACATGGTCGACATAGAGATCTTGGTGCTTTGTTTCAGTGCAAAGGAACGATTGCGCCATAGAGTATCAGTATTATCAGGGCCAAATGCGCGCGCGGTTCCCATGTTGTGACTGCACCCCATTCATTCTCTTCTGACAACTACTACGGAACACTATTGATGGAGTTTTCGGAATTTTCGTTTATCGCTCGCTCCCGCCTCGAGCTGTGAAGGTTAGCACAAGCACCAGTCTACTCTTCTCGTCCGAGGACTCACTGCAGTCTCGCGGTCCTAGTATCTCGCCACCAGGGCGAATACTCTTCGAATGCTTAGTGCTCAGCAGTTGGTGGTGCAGCAGCGTCCCCTGTGGCCGCGGCGCCAGCAGATGCCGCAGGAGAAGCACCAGCGGCGCTCCGAGCCCGAGCGCTTCTGGTTGTCGCCCTCCTTCGGGGCCATGACGAGGTCCTTGCCGCCGGCGTTCTCGACCGTGGTGCCGTCGTCGCCGTAGAACGTGATCCCGCGCTTCTCCTCCTGGAGAGTACCGGGGAGAGCCGAGGCGGCAGCGGCGAGGGCGACGAGGATAAAGGCGGCCTTCATTGTGGGAGTCTGTAGGTTGGGTTGGTTGGTTTGGTTGTAGTAGTAGTTATCGGTCGCGGGGACTCGAGTAGTGCTGTTGTTGTGGAGTGGAGGGGAGCTGTTGTTGATGGTCTTCAAAAGTCGTCCAGACCCCCTCCTTATATATCTTTCAGAAGCAATGTTTCGTCGAAATGTTCAAGTCCGACTTTCCATGAGAATGGCCATAGAGCCGCTCATGAGAGCCCCCATGAGAGAGCTGGCATGAAGCGCTCGTAGTCATCCCACCTCGTTTCGAGCAATAATGGTGTGTAGCGACTTCCGTCGTTCCGCTAGTTTGCTCTCCATTGTTGCCAACGTTAACTGCTGTGAAGGTTATGGCGGTTCCGTTGCTGCTCGACGATTCCAACGGCCCGCGAGGTGTTCTGAGCTTCATGGGGTGTGCAAAACGAGAAGTGCTTTCTTCGAGCGAGGAGGAGGGCTCTGGACCGAATAACAGGTAGTCATTAGACGCCATGGAGGACCAGACAGCGAGTGCGGATCGACGGAACGGTCGCTGTTTGCCTTCCATTGGTGTTCCAGCACCCATGCCTCTTGAAATTGAACACGGTAGACGGCGTGTGTCATGGGCTCGTCGGGATCGCAGCGAGGTCCAGCGGAGCTCATAGCCTGATAGCTACGCAAGTGATAGCTAATATTGCGGATCGGATGGTCACAACCGTCCAGTGAGCTTTCCGGGCTCCATCGATCCGCAGGCGATAGTTTGCAAGATGTTGCTTGAATCGTCTTGGCGGTGAGTCCCCCTCCATTGCACTATACTGTAAGAATGTCAGCATTGATGTTGTCCCGGGGTCCAGCGGAACATGCTTCCTGCCATTTTCCTTTAGTCTGACCGATGTGAAGTGTACGCCCCGCCGCGGACGAGGTGATTGTAGGTGGGCCCGACGGAGATATCATCACTGCCACTGCCACTGCCACGGCCACTCCACAGCCCGAATTCGCGAGATAAGATTAGCGCCTTGGGCTGATAGCGGTGCCGGTGGTTTTTGTATCAACGACACTGCGGACTTGTGACTGGGCCCAATACATTGCCATAGGCTTCACTGTGGGGTGGGAGATGCCCGACCTGTCGGGACGCATTACCTTCCGACGGTAGACATAATTGATGCGCGATGAATATTCCCCTCATCGACAAGTTACTCCTGCGTTGTCACTGTAGGCTGTGCAGACTGGACACTTTGCTTTGGTCTACTGTTCGGTGCTGACTGTGCCTTTGCCCTCCTGATATGTGTCGGCCGCCAACCGGTGGATGACGGATGATCGGATGATGCCTTGCCGAAACTTGATCCCGCATGCAAGTTACCGTAGCAGTAAAAACCTCAAAGTTCCGATGGCAATGCCCGAACGTAAAGATCACCAAGCACTGGAATTCTCCAAGTGTGCACAAACCTGCTGGAGTTGAGGCCCAAGTCAAAACTCGCGTGATCCATCAAGTGCACTGGTGGTTCCTGCTTGGCGACACCGCTTGGGTACGACAAAATGAACCATAACGTAAATTCCGCTGCCGCCCTGCAAAACTCCTGACAGGCGCGGAATTCTGGAATCCGGCCGTGAGGATCCCCAGGTGTGGAACAAGGTTTCGCGCTGTGCGGGTCTCCGCGCGTGAGTTGCCGAGCTGCGAGGTGGGCGATGGGAACTGTCGGGTACTCGTTGCCTAGTTCCAAATGCGGACCAGAGGGTGGGAAGCTGGGAGTGACGATCTCCGGCGGATTGGGCATGTTATGCTTGCCGTCGTGAAGATGATGTAGTTGCCAGGCTGGGAAGAGCAGAGCGTACAGTGTCATGGACGCATAAATGGTTCCCGCTGGACATGCAGAGTGGAGTTGTTGTCGATCTTGCCTTGGCATTGGGTTTTTGACTTCATGTCCTCACTATCGGACGCGTAATCCAACAAGGGCGCTCTCCACACTCAATCTTCGCGGTCATGCGTTTAAAGTCCAGCGGAACAGTAAACCGCGTCCTTGGCATTATTCTGATGGGGATGCCGAGGCTTGTATACTGCTAGATGACAAGGTCGTTCTTGACCTGCGGATAGTAGCTGTTTTGTGCAGAGGACGTATAACACACGGTAGTGCCTCCTATGCGCACTCCATACTGTACCCAACAGGACCATTCAAACTCACTTACGACCACCAACCAAACTCAACCAAGCCGACAACCAAACCCCATCCCTCTGACCATGAAGACTACCCTCACTCTCCTCCTCATGGCCGTCCTGGCACTCACCGCCACCGCCAACATTATCTTCTACGACGACGACGGCAAAACCACCTTCGAAGTCGACGAAAAGTCCATCAAATGGGACAACAAGGGCGGAGCGCAACGGCGCGACGCGTACCCCGAGCCCGAACCCGAGCCGGAGCCCAAGCCGGAGCCCAACAATGACAGGCGCACGGTTATTTTTTACGGCGACGACGGCGAGACCACCGCCCATGTTGACGAGCGCGAGGTCAAGTGGGCGTAAATAGCCAATGGTGTACGGTCAGTTTCAACACCGGCTGTACTTGATGTAGTTGCTGCATGCGTACCGTTTGCAAGTTTGCAAGTTGCCTCAGTTGGTCTGCTGTTGCTCATGGCGGGGCCGGCCACTAGAGAACTCGGGGGCTGTGCGAGTGTACTGCAAAGCTCCGAGACTTCGTAACAGCAGTTTCCTTGGGCTGGCTTTGCTGACGAGATGAGACGTGGAGCCAGCACAGAGCTAGGATCTTGGTCTCCCAATAGTCTCTCTCGAATGCGTAAGATGATGATCTACTTGGTAACTCTTTCGCCAGAGGAGCGCTGGAGCATACGAAACACGAAACAGTTTAGGTTTGCTGTGGAATCACGTGACTTGTGGCCATGAGAAGAACACGAGAACGGTCGCGTGAGTCGGAAACCCGTGCTCATCATCTGATGACGCACTTCTACCGCTCCAATGGTCCATGTTGCCCACACTCTACACTCCCCACTGTCTCTCCACTGTCTCCACTCCTCCATCAATAACACTCACCTCATGCAAACTCCGGGGAAGCGAGTCTTCTCCGCCTCAGGCGCAGGCAGGGCCGCAGCCGCCCGCACGCGGAAACACGCACACGACTGCACAAGAACGTATCTGGACCACACGAGCTTCCCGCACATTGTCCGCGCCATCTTCGGCTACCTCCCGCTCTCCGAGCTGCTCAGAGTGCGCTCCACATCACGAGAATACCTCGAGTTTGCAGACGCGCGGCTTTTCCACCATGTCGTGGCTGCCATGCCCCCCGCACGGTGCCGGGACATCGAGCTGCGCGCCCCCATCTCCCCCTTTCCCCGCCTTCCGTTCTTACCCTGGCAATCGGCCGAGCATCCCTGTGCGCGCCGTGCCGTCCGCCAGGCCGCGCGCGCCCGCCAGCTCGCCATTGTCCGCGTGGTGGATTTCGGTGACTCGCTTGAGAAAAAATACCGCGGATCAACAGCACGCACCGTGACGGACGACGTGCAGAATGTGATGCACGAGTTTTACGACGACGGCTTTGACGACGCGACCACGGGGGAGGACACACTGCGCTCGGCATCGCGCCTCATCGCGCCATTACTCCGGGCCCCGCTGATTGCCCGTCGGCGGAACGCGCTCGAGGGCGCGGCAAGCCCGTGGATCAGCGCAGACACTTATGTCGACTACCTCTGTATCATGGAGTCGCAGTACGATCCGCACTGGTTCTGGCCCGGCGCGTCAATCGAGGTGCCCCCGTGCAGCGCATACGTCCTCCACCTAGCGTACGATCCGTACGTCCCCGTCTCCATGGCCGATATCAATATCAAGGTGCCAGAGGAAATACAGTCCATCGTCATCGTCCTCGCGCCGTGCCGCTTTGACGGCCCGACAGAATCGGTGGGCCATCTAACGCGCCCGGTGGGCATCTTCACGGACCTCCTGACTGGGTTTCTGTGTAATATCGCCACGGCGCGGCTCCAGATCGTCGGCCTCGAGAACGTGCATCGCTCGACGCTTGGGCTGGAGCTCGTGGACCCCCGGCCTGAGGATGTACTCAAAGCGGCGAGGGAAAGTATTCCGGCGTTCATCCACTCGGCACGGGACTTTGCGCCCGGCCACGCATCTTGGCACAAGGGCATCCATACCGGCGCCCAGCGCACGCTGCCTTATGACTCGTATGAGCATCAGCTCGATACTATATCCCGCATTTCGACGCCGACGTTTGATGAATGGGAAGCGTCGCTTTCAGATCGTGAGCGCCTACTCCTTGCTCACCCCCCAGAGTATGAGGGCGTGGGCCGCTGATCTTTGTTCTGGAAATTTCGCAGCTGTTCTGTATGATCCCGGTGTATATACATAGCACATGAACTGTATTCTACTCGCTCCACACTTGGTGGTGGTCATTATCATCCCGTTTCGCATTTTACACTTCAGACGCCACAACACCGCACAGCTAGCCCTCCCGAGCCACAAGGTCCAGCACCTCCTTCACGACCTCCCAGTCCGCATCAGTCGTGCGCCAATTACTCACCGCGAGGCGCACGGCCCCGACGCCATCCCACCGCGTGCCGGTAACGTACATCTTGCGCGACGCGTTGATCGCGGCCGTAAGGCGCGCCGACGACCCTTCCTTGTGGGGCGGGAAGCGCGAGCCCGGCGCGCCGGAGAAGAGCACAATGTTGAGGGGAACAATCGCGGGGTCCGAGTCACCAGTGGCGTTTAGGAGCTCGTAGGCCGGGTGCGTGTGGATGTAGGCAGCGACGCGCCGCGCAAACGCACAGTTGCGCCGAATAATGTCTAGCGTTCAGCTGTTGACGCGGACTGAATACTCACCGGCATACCCCTCGCGGCCGAGAGACATCAAGCTCGCAAAGAGGGGAAGCGCGCGGAACCTCCGCGAGTTCTCGATGTTGACGTACAGCGGGCTCGGGACGAGGGCGTGGTCCACGCCTCCAGCGGCGGGCGCGGCGGACGTCGAGGGTGAGGCCGAGAGGTATGCCGGCGCATTGGATGCTGCGGGTCCAAGAAGGCTAGGAAGGGCCGTCTTGGAACGCGTAAAGAAAATGCCGCAGTCGTACGGGACGTTCAGCCACTTGTGGCCTGTCATGAGCTCACATCTCAGAGTTAGCTCACCATCCAATGTCAGCGAGTCGGCCAGATCCATACCCTCGACAAGGTGCTTCATCTCCGGGACGATGCCGGCAAAGCCGCCAAATGCTGTGATCAGAACACTCTGGTTCGAGAACTTTCACAACCTACCGGCATCAACATGCAGCCATGCGCCGTACTGCTTACACAACCCCGCAATTTCCGGTAACCCCGACCCGAACGCGCCGGTATTCACCTCGCCCAGGCCATACGACACAATCACGCCGCGGCCCACACTTTTCTCCTGCTGGAGGCGCGCCTCAAGGTTCTCGAGATCCACGGTAAGCTCGTCCTCATCGGGGTTGAGGGGCTGGACGACGCGCGGGCCGGCCCCGAGGCCGACGAGCGCGGCCGCCTTGAGTACTGAGAAGTGCGGGTGCAGCGAGAGAATCACGATCGGCGGCGAGGGCAGGCCCGGAAAGTCGGCCGCGCTCGGCGGGCCCTCCTGGGCGTAGTTGTATGATGGGGGGAGATGCGGGTTGTGAGCGTACAAAAAGTCGCGCGCGCAGGCTGTCCTGTGAGCTTTGATAAAGCATGCACCCACCCATGCCAAGCACGTTTGAGCCCGTCGCGCCGGTCGTGAGCGTGCGCCCCGCGAAGGTCTCGCGGGGTATCTCGAGGAGATCAAGAACGAGGTCGAGGGTGCGGCTCTCGACAGCGGTCGCGGCCGACGTGTCGGGAAGCGTGACCTGGACATTCTCGTCGTACCCCGACCCGAGGATGTCCGCGAGCTGCGCCGCCGGCGTGACTCCGCCAGTCACAAATCCAAAGTACCGCGGCCCATTCTGCGCGGTCAGGCAGCCCGGCAGGAGTGTTTCCCGGAGATATGTAAGTGTGGCTGCTGTTCCCAGGCCTGTATCCGGCAGAGTCGTAGGAAGGGCGGCGACAGCGGCCCGTACTGCGTCCGGTGTGGGCGTTACAGGCAGCGTGTTGAGGGCCGCATCGCGCTCTGCGAGGTGCGAGGCGACTGATTCCAGGAGCGCGCCAAAGTCTGTAGCGTCGGACATGCTCAAATGATGAGAGGAGTGGAGAGTATACTGATGTACACATCCCGAGAGTCGATGGACATGACAAACACCTGTGGGGACCCAAGGCGCTTAGCAGACCGATCAGGAGGCGATCGGGGTGCCCCACACTCTGGAGAGCATTGCGGGGCCCCAGTCGAAGCTGCGGAAAGGGTCCTCGAATGGAAGAGACCAGCCATACCAAGCGCATCAGAACAGCCACCGTCTTGTGGGTTATGTATGAGCTCCGAAGCTCAGAACGGAAAAGTCAGAACAGGGACATCGGACTTGAAAGAACGAGAACCAAACAAAGCACGGTTGTTGTTGGAAGCTCGGCAGCGAAAGTGGCCGCCCTGTCGTGAGGCCCAAAATGGCTCCCGTATCCGCAGGAATAGCCCAACGGCTCGATCCGCGGTATGCTCGCTTGATGACCGCAGCGAGCTCACCGTTTAGAGACACTCGGATGACGCTTGCGGTCTGCGTTAATGTCGCCGCCCAGCGAGGCCCAGATGATGGAACATGGGTGGTAGTGGTTCGCTAAGCTATGGACGCGCTTGCAATCGTGATCGTGATCGAGATCGAGATCCAGCAAGTCCGAAGACGGCAGGGCGACAACATTCCGCTTTCTGTCCTGACGAGGTTCGCGTACTGTTGCTTTCCTGACAAGTTCGCGTAGTTACCATAGCCCGAGAAAGAAATACGTTCGCCAGGACCCATGCTGAGCACCTATGCGATCTTCATATGTCCTGGTAGTTCGGGCCTAGGCCGACGCACCGATGTTGGGGCGCCCAGGGACTCGGCCGAGCGCGCTTCACGTTGACTGGCCACTCTCACCGTCATCAGGCTCGTCTACGTCCTCATCGACTTGTTATCCTGTATCCTGCATATCCTGGTGACTGAGCCATGCGTTTCACAGCCACAGTGACTACTCCTAGCGCCTCGGCCCGCGCCGCATGGCTGTCTCGGAGGCGCGCCGACCTGCGCCGACCGCTTGGGGACCGAGGCGGGAGTGGACAAACCAGGCACCATTGTGTGCGAGTAGCGGCCCTGAGGCCCGCACCGGCGCGACAGCGAACTCGGCGCGGTGGCGGCCCAAGCCGCCCCCGTGGACAGCCGAGATTTGGGGGGCATGATGGCTTGGCTTCAGTGGATTATAGTCTCTTGGCTCTCGAAGCTGGATGCTGGGGTATCGTTCTGAGAGCTCCTTATGCTCGCCAAGGTTTACATTTCTTGAGGTCGAGGTTTAATCTGCCATGATCCCATTGTGCCAAGCACTTTTCCAGCTCGTGTGCTCGGCCAATTCCCGACTGGCAGTACTGAAATCCTGAGAGATTCCCGGGGAACTGTAGAGGCCAAGAAAGGTTGTGCCTGGAGCCTGGGGCCTACTAAGGTTTATCTTTGCCGCTTTTAGCCGCTACCAGCTGTCTCGCGAGCAGTTGCGAGCAGACAAACACGGGTACGGCTTTGACAGTTGCCCGCTCCACTCCTCAGCCAATTCTGTCATTCGATTGTCCTCGCTGCAGACGGCGTGCGTCCGTCGTAGGATAATGGACTTCGGCCGGAAGGGCCAGAATAGTACCAGAGTGTACAGAGCTATCTGTAGTCATTGGGTTCCCCACCCGCTTTGTTTCACCGCAGGGTGTCGGCAGTGATGTTGAGGAATTGAGCTATTGCGAGACGACAGGAGGGTAGCACATGCCACACCAGTCGTGTTGAGCGCCATTGAGATCATATGATCGTCACCTTGCGCTACCCGGCCGTAGATGCGAGCCAACGCCTCAGCTACCCGCGGCAACAGACGCGATATTAGCGAGTCCCGATTTAACGTAAGGACCGTTTATTCTGCGTTGTGTCCAGACATCCCGCAGGTTACAGATCCAGCAGCGCAATCCGATCTGGTAGGATCGACGAGGTATTTGGCACACGAGCATACAGAGTTGTCGAGGTGCCTGAACTGTAGGCTTACAGCCGCGGGCGTGACTTGAAGCGGACGACAACGTGACTGGTGGAAGGGCCAGGATCACAGCAGGATGACAGGAAACCAGTCGGGCCGTAAGAAGAAACATGGGGCCAGGATACGGCATGTGAATGGCATCATTGCCGTCGCACTCCCCGCGTGCTCCCCACTTCCGGCACTGGAGGTCCACGCTTCCCCAGTCTCGGGCGTGTTCCGGGCTGGGTGCCCCAAGTGGTGCGGCACGATGGTGCACGGGGGACGCCGCGAGGACCGGAGTTGGAGCGAGGTCAGAGCGCCAATTACTCCGTGAAACTTGTCGTGCTAGCGAGCTACGAGACTAATTATGCGGCACAAGGGCACCAAAGGCCAAAGGTTGTGTCTGACCTGAACTTGAATGGGTCAGTTACCTGCCCAACCACGGCCGGCGTCCACCGAAGCACTCGGCCCCAACCCGGGCTCTCCCCGACGTTTAGCGATTAGCGAACAGTGCCGCCACCGATGCCGTTCCTCTGCGGCCTGCATGCATCAGGGCACAGGTCCAGAAGCCTTGGATCGGCGCGCCTCCTGCTTGTAGCTGCAAAGGGAGTACGCCACCCCGAGCAGCCTTTGCCGCATGCGCGCGGCAATCTCGCTCGCGAGGACGGGCAAGGGTCCAGCCACGGTCATTTACTGGTTTCGGTCTACCACCGCGGGGAGCGCCTATGATGTCGATGTTGGACGTGTTGGCCCCATGGAGAGCCCCCCGAGCGATACGGGCCTCCAAGGTAACATTGGCGACCATCTCTGGGGAAATGTCGACACGGAGGATATAAATGCTGCGTGACCTCGTGTTTCTGCTACAGCTGCTCCACCAACTTTTTATCTCGTTCTTCACCACCACTACCCAGCTGTCACCTGTCAACATGGACGAGAAGTTCGACGACAAGGCGGTCGCCGCCCACGTAGAGAACGCCAAGGACTCTACCTGGAACGACCTCCGTAACGATGCGATGCGCGCCGAGGAGACCGAGATGAGCATGGGCCTGATGCAGGCGCTCAAGACCTACCCCACCGCCGCATTCTGGTCCTTTGCCATCTCCCTCGTGATCATCATGGAGGGTGAGTGCTTGATGCGTCCTGGGGAGTTGTCTGAAAAAGTTGACTGACATTGGCAGGCTACGACACTCAGGTCCTGGGTAACATTATGGGTCTCGACCAGTTCCGTGAACACTACGGCTCGCGCGTCTTTGTCAACGGCCAGTGGCAGTACCAGCTCTCGGCTTCGTGGCAGACTGCCGTCCAGCAGGCGCCCAACATTGGTTGTTTCATGTGAGTCGCCGCCTCCGGACGCATCGCTGCCTCGACACGATGCTAACCCGTTCAGCGGTATCTTTGTCGCTTCTTGGGCTCAGGATCGCTGGGGCTACAAGCGTACCCTGCAAGTCGGTCTCGTCGCCCTCACAGGCTTCATCTTCATCGTATTCTTCGCCAAGGACGTTAGGATGCTCTTTGTTGGTGAACTCCTCTGTGGTCTTCCGTGGGGCGCCTTCTCGTCATCCGCCGTGTCGTACGCCTCGGACGTCGCGCCCATTCCCCTCCGCGGCTACCTCACCACGTATGTTAACCTGTGCTGGATCATCGGACAAATGATCGGTGCTGGTATCCTCCGCCGCGTGACCAAGCTCGACGGTCACTGGGGTTACCGCGTTCCCTTCGCTGTGCAGTGGGCCTGGCCGCTCCCCCTCATTCTCATCGTCACCTTGGCCCCCGAGTCGCCCTGGTTCCTCGTCCGCAAGGGTCGTCTCGAGGAGGCCAAGAAGGTCGTCATGCGCCTCTCGAGCAAGACCGCCCACGTCGACCACGACGCCACTATTGCCATGATGGTCCGCACCAACGAGATTGAGCTTGCCAACGAGGTCGGATCTACCTACGTCGACTGCTACAAGGGCACCGACCGCCGCCGTACCGAGATCTCGTGCATGGCTTGGGTCTCCCAGGTTCTCTGTGGTATGGTTGTGAGTAGAATCGAGATATCAGGCACTGGGCGGTTACTGACATTCCCAGCTCTGTGGTCAGCCCGTCTACTTCTTCACTCAGGCCGGTCTCAGCCAGGACGACGCCTTCTCGATGAACCTCGGTGTCACCGGCATGGGCTTTGTCGGCACGTGTCTCTCGTGGGTCACCCTGACCTATGCCGGTCGCCGCCCGCTCTTCATCGGCGGACTGGCATTCATGACCGCTTGCTTGATCGTCATCGGTGCCGTTGCGTTCAAGGCCGTCGACCACCCGGGCGCCAAGTGGGCCCAGGCCGCTCTCATCCTCATCCACGTCTTCGCCTACGACTTCACCGTCGGTCCCCTCACCTACTGCATTGTCGGTGAGACGTCCGCCACTCGCCTCCGCTCCAAGACTGTCGGTCTCGCCCGTAACGCCTACAACGTCACCGGTATCGTGGCGGGTATTGTCAACGGCTACATGCTCAACCCGACTGCGTGGAACTGGGGCGCCAAGGCCGGTCTTTTCTGGGCCCTCTTCTCGCTCCTCTGCACCATCTGGGCATATCTCCGCCTCCCGGAGATGAAGGGCCGCTCCTACCGTGAACTGGATGTCCTCTTCGAGCGCCGCATCAGCGCCCGCAAGTTCAAGGAGACAATCGTCGGCGAGGACGAGGGCGACCTTCCAAACGGTCACGTTGTTGCGCCGGAAGAGCGCGAGCGTCGCGCGTCCCAGGCCGCTGCGCTGTCCCACATGCGCCGCGAGTCGATGGACGCTGGTCATGCTTAGGAGGGAACGCGAATCTAAAGAGTGTCAGCAGTAGTGATTAGTCGTGAGGGTATTAGCGAGGAATCTCCGTTTGTAGTGCTTGTAGACTGGGATAGTAATGATGAACGAGGTTATGTTCTGTTCTAAACAACGCGCTTTGTGCGGGTGGCCTCGTCGCGATCACAATCTCTGCGTCATTCCGTCGGCTCCCAGTCTGGAAGGCCGGAAGCTGACCTTGAAGGTCATTCCGACGACCAAATCCCATCGGAAACACTCCATCTCTCAGAGACTCTCAGAGTCTCACAAGACTCACAAAACCACAGGACCACAAGACCACAGCCGTCACTGCTCCATGAGCGTTTCTCTTCCCACACCGGCCTTATCGCCACCGCCCGCGCTGTAGGATTAGAGTTTTGTCGGAATTCCGCGCGCACGGGTAAACTGTATGGCGGTCACTGGATAACTCTTGGTTTGGTCAGGGGGAGCGAGCCGAAGCCAGAGGACCCGTGGACCCGGAGGCCCGTTGTTTGTTCCTGCTTTACACTGACCATTATTGTTGTGTTGTTAACGTTTGCGAGTCGTCGTTGCCGCCGGACCTGGCGAGTGGAGACCCGACTCCGCGGCACGCGCTCATCCGTCCCCGTCTCCGGCGGGCCGACGAGACATGCCGCACCGCTGCGACGCGCCTGGATACCGTCTGCGTGGATACGAAGAGTCATAAGCTGGATTGCCTGTACCGTCTGCGTGGATACGGATAACCATGGGTTGGATTGTATTAAAGAATGTAGTTGTGTGCCGGTCTCGAGCCTTCTTTTCCCCGGAATCACTCTCTCACTGCTCTCACTATGCTCGTACTCACCCCCCTTCTCGCACTCTGCGCCCTACTCTCTGGAGTCGACGCCACAGCTTCACCGTCCACGACGTTGGGCAGCAAGACACCTACCGGTAGCCCCACCACGAGCCCTGGCGTCTCGCCCACCGGTAACCCCGGTACTACCAGCAGCTACGTCTCTCCCACGAGCAACCCCAGCACTACCAGCAGCAGCGTCTTGCCCACAGGTAACCCCAGCACAACCAGCAGCAGCGCGCAGCCAACGTACACTGTCGGCGCGGGCGGCACGCGCATCCACCCTATCAGTATGGCTAGAACCATTGGGGATTACAGATGGTCCGTCGCGTTCGGAAACGCGTTCGTGCCCGGCCAAGAAATCATTCTGTGCGTACTCGGCAAGATGGGACCTAGATACTTACTTGCAGATCTCACCCTTCGGCGCCGGGCTTCCCGCGCAAGTGGGATAAATGGACGCTGGAGGAGGGACGCACGACCATCTCGATGCGCAACGAGCACTTTGAGCTGTGTATCGACCCGGGAGACGCGCCGACGAGCGGCAGCGGGCTCACCGTACAGGAATGCGACGGCTCGGTGCGGCAGGTGTGGCATGTCGAGGGGCGCCGGATCCGGTGGAGCTGCGGCGGTGAGCTGTGCTGTGCTGTTCGTAGGTGCTGACGGCAGACCTCTGCCTCGACCTTCCTGGCGGGCGGTTGATCACCCAGCCGCTCCAGCTCTGGGCGTGCACCCGGGGCAGCCGGAACCAGCAATGGTCGCGCTCGAAGGCGAAGTAATGAACCCGGAAGAGCTAAAGTTGTGGACCGGGCAAGACACTTTCATGTCTTTGCTCAGGCGGAACGCGTGGCGAAGCCACTGCCAATTCGGACGGTCAAGCACCTCTTGGCCGGCCTGTTATGCACACCGAACATTGCGGAGTATCCGGACGCTGTATGGATCAGAGGCAACATTATCTGAGTAGCGAAACAGAACGACATGATCAGAAGACAAACAGCAAAGACAGCAAACAAATCCTTAAAAAAGACATGCATTATAACCCATGTGGCCCATTGTGGCATTACAAGTCGTTATAAGTCGTAAAATTGTCGTTAAAAGCCATTAAAAAGTCGTCCAGTCGTTAAAGCAACACCCCGGGCCAGCCTACCGCTCAGGCGCGCTGGAGGGAGCCGACGGGGAGGGCGAAGGGGAGGTCGACCGAGGCCCAGAGGGCGGCCGAGCCGGCGTAAATGGCCGCAGCGGCGGTGACGAAGCCAAAGTAGCCGGCGGCCTTGAGGACCTTTGCCGAGTCGGTGGAGAAGCCGGCCGCGTTGAGGATGAAGACGACGAGCACGCTGGCGAAGAGGACGAGAAGCGGGAAGTTTGTGCGCGTCGCGCCGACCGTCATCGAGGCCGTGATCACCGCCCAGCAGACCATGTACATGCCCAGGGCGTGCGAGAACTCGGCGGCGTCGGTGTGTCCCGCAATCACGCCCGAGACCGGCCAGAAGATGATGGCCAGCGAGGCGAAGAAGGTCGAGTACAAGCCCCAAAGTGTGGCCAAGAAGGTGCTGCCGCGCGCCCACTCGAGAATGCAGGCGAGGAACTGGCCGGCTCCGCCCACCATGAGGCCGCAGGGCACGATCATGTTAAGATGAGTGACCTGGCGGGCCTGCTGTCAGCTGGGGGCCGTGATTGGGACCTACGCGGACAGAGAGGAGGGAGAGCATGAACATCGAAAGACCAAAGGTGAAGAGACCGAGGGGAGTGGCGCTGGCCTTCGGAGCGGGAGCGGGGGCGGGGGCGCCGTCTGCTGTGTAAGTGGCTTCCCCTCCGTGCGCACTCACTGGTCTTGACCTCCTCGACGTCGTTGTGGTGGGACATTGTGAATAGGTTAGCTGGGGGGGATGCCGAATCGGAGAAGCGGGGTAGCAGGTGCTGGAGGTGGAATAGGGGGATTCTGCGAGCAGAGTGAAGAACGGCTCTTCCAGAGAATGCAGCTTTATATACGCAGAAACCTCGATCCGTCGTACAAGATGGTCAACCTCGTTCTGGGGCTCGCCCTCAACGTTGAGCCTTTCAATCAGTCGCTTTCTCAGCATCTAATGTCGGCATTCGCCACTGGGCGCCGGTTTGCCACTCACATCGTCAGACCACTGTGGCGCCGTCACATGTCTGGGCGCCACTGCCGCCACAACCCCCGACGCCATCAATGGCGCCCCACACACTACCAGTCAGCTGCCCAGCGGCGGTCATGCGACTTTGCAGCTTGGGTGACCTGGTATTGTTTGACGTTTCACCACCGACAAAGTAAGCTGGTCGAGCGCAGCACATCCTGTACGCCCGGACAAGGTCGGGTCTCGCTGGAGGTGGAACATTGGGGACGCGTCACGAGCTGCTGCGCGTTACGCTATTGCCATCAGTTCCACAATCGAAAAGTCTGTCGACGCCGACAGGAGGCCGTCGTAGCATTCCAGCGACCGGGCTTGGGCGATCGGGTGCGGCCGCGTTACGCATACGCTTGGACGAGTGTTCCGTACCGAGACAATGGGGAGGCATCAAAGGCGGAAGCAATAGAATGTCCACTGACCCGAGGTGAAATCACTTTTGATCAGCGAGCGGCAAAATGCAGTGAGTGGAACGAGAAGTGGAAGCCTGCCAAGACGGTCGGGAGATCTGTCAGAGCGTCTTTTGAGAGTCATTCACAAAACCAGCTGATGTCTTATCGCACGAGCGTGACAAACACCGCCGCATGATCCCCGTCTCGGCCGCTTTCAGTTTCGATCTCCTGGTGAAGCAGAGTAATTCACAGTGGCTTCTGCTCTCGACGCTGAAGCTTGAGGTCTGCTATTGTGTCGACAAATTGGAGCCCCATTCGACCTTCTCTCGGGCCGTAAAACATGTTTGACTGCGGGGCGATCCCGTTCTGCATGTGCTGCGGACAAAAGTACAGCACGCTTTCGCACAATGCCTTCGATACAAGCGCAGACTGGTATGTTCTCGATATTAGACCTTGAAATGTATTATGAACGAATTGACGTTGATCTTAATCCGGTCAATCTCGATGTCCTCGAGTATCACTGGAGTTCGAGACTTGAGACCCCCCCCCCCCCCCCCCCTTGTAGATTCCCACCTGAAAGTGCTTTCAGTCCCTTTCAGCGTACGTGTGAGCCCAACGCGCGTGAACCCGCATGGGAGGTGGTCAATAGTGAGCTACCCATGTAAGTGATCCAGCGATAAGTGACGCATGACGCACTTATGTCTCACTAGCGCGTGCATGAATTGATTCAGTGAGGCCGGTGGGCGGCTGCGGTCAATTGTCCATGTGGGTACTCACCATTCCTCACTTCAGTTTTCAAACAATCACCGCCGGGCAGAAAATATCGTGCATACGTGTATGTGTCGTGACAAGCGATGTATTGGGGGGAAGTCACCGAGACTCCTCTAGGTACTGGATTATGTGGTATGGGAATGTGTTGGAGCGGCACGAGGATCATAGGTTTACCGGTTACCACAGACTGGTGTCAGCGTTGTTTTGGCAGTCAGACGTACTGGCATTCATAAACGAGCGCGCGAGCGACGTTCCGATGCCCCAGCCAAAGCCGCGCACCATCGAGTCCATCATCTGCCGTCAGCTGTGTTTACGCCAAAAAAACCCACCTTGCTGCCCATGTTCTTCATCGTCTTGCCCATCTTTCCCGGCTTCTTCTTCTTCCCCTCGTTGTTGTCGTGCTGCTGGGGTTGCGGTTGCGGCTGCGGGGCAGGCTGCGGCTGTTGTTGCTGTTGCGGGGGCTGAGGGGACGGCTGGGGTGGCGGCTTGTACTCCTGCTGCGGCTTCTCCTGTCCGTACTGCTGCGGCGGGGGATACTGCCCCTGCGGCTCTTGATACGGCTGCTGGTACTGCTGCTGGGGATACGGCTGCTGCTGGGGATAGTATGGCTGCTGCGGGGGATAGTATGGCTGCTGTCCCTGCGGGGGATACTGCTGTCCGGGGTATCCCTGCTGCCCGTACTGCTGGCCGTACTGCCCCGGATAGCCCTGCTGGGGGTACGATGGCGGCGCGTCGAATTGGCTCATGTCGATGAAGAGTGGAGATGGGTATGAAATGCAGTGGGTAATGGAGAGAACACAACACACTTGTCGTGTCGTACAAGTACTGCATATACTGTACCACACTCCCGCTGGCCACCCATGGCAAGCAACCAACTCCCACGCCAAAAAAAATCAGTCAGAAAGCAGCCCTTGTTGACGTACTGAATGGGCGATTCAGGGCACAACCGGCATCCCGGCATCCCGCGCCTGCGCCGGCGGCCGCAGACCGTGCCGGCCGAGCACGTGGGTCCGCCCTGCGACGCCGACACCAAAGTCTCAAAATATCTCGCAGGGCAGCGAGGTGTGAGGAGATCCAGGTGCGGCGGGGGCCATGTCATGCCTGGGGGTATCGTTGCGATCGCTGCAAAGCCGTTGATAAGTCTAGAGTCGGCGAGTTGCTTGTAAGGGAGATGGCACTGGTGGAAATCAAAATGTTATCTGCCGTAGCTGCGGGGAGCTAGGCACATCTCCCAATTTGTATGGCAACGCTGGGAGAACGGCGGGCAAGAACGGCGGCGGGATCCCATCGCCCTCGTCGCAGTTGTTTGGCGAGCAGCGATAAGCATAAATGCGCCATCTAAGATCTTCTGATCGTCACGGATCGACCGGGATACACATATTGACGAGCTGTTGTGGTTATCATGTCCTTTTTTGTAGTGGGGCGACGATCAGCGACGATCATGATACCCCGTGCCTGAATATCCTGAGGCAGCGTGTGTGGCTCGGATCACCGTGATCTGCAAAACAAAAACACACACCAAAGCTCGTTGCATTTCCCAACACACTCTGAGATTACAACTGACGCCAAAGGGAATACTATACACGGTACCGGCCCTGTCGGGCCCTTGTTCTCCCTGCTGCAGTCTACGACTCATCCTGCTCAGTGACGACGGTCTCCTTGAACTTGCGCGCCGAGATGCGGCGCTCAAACAGGATATCGAGGTCGCGGTACGTGCGGCCCTTGCACTCTGGAAGGCGGAAGTATGCCCATACGAGCATGCAAAAGCACGTGCCGGCCCAGAAGAAGGCGGCCCTGCCCTTCCAGTTCCACGCGGTCGGGTTGATCATGTACGTGTTCAGGATGCCGCAGCACACATTGACCACGTTGTACCAATTGCGTGCGAGGCCGACGGACTTTGCGCGCAGGCGGGTCGAGGACGTCTCGCCGACTACGGCGTATGCTACAGGCCCGATGGTCACGTCGAAGAAGAAGACCCAGATCATCATCATTGCTGCCTGGCCCCACTGCGCGCCGTTGCTGTGCATCGCGGGGAAGGTCAGGCCGCCAATTATAAGGAGACCGCAGAGAAGCCCGGTGAGGCCTCCGAGGTAGAGCGTGCGGCGTCCGCACCACTATGGCGTTAGCTTGAGGCAGAGGTGAAGGTTCGCAGCTACTTACTGCCATTGAGAACCAAGCGACAAGAGTACCGGCAAAGCCCATGCAGTAGACAGCAAGACCGACGTTGAACGCCATGCGGCTCTCCATACCAGCTGGCAGTCAGCACAAACCAGCTCTAAAATCCACCTCACTTACCCTGCTGCATGAAGTAGGTCGGGGAGCCGCAGAACACTAAACCACAGAGCGGCTGGCACGCCCACGCCCAGCACCCAATCTCGGTGCGGCGGCGGTCGACGCCCTTGAAGCAGTCGAGGAGGGAGCCGCCGGTTTCGTTCTCGATCTCAAACTCGTTCGTGCGAACCATGTACGCGACGGTGTTATCGGCGTCGACCGCCGAGTGCCGACTAGCGAGGCGCTGTACGACCCGCTTGGCCTCATCCAGCCGGCCCTTACGGACGAGGAACCACGGGCTCTCGGGCGCGAGCGAGATCAAGATGAAGAGGGGTACAGGCCACACCCACTGAATCGCGAATGGGATCTTGTACGCATACATGTCACGACGGTCGAGGAAGGCGAGGAGAATGCCGTTGCCGATGATGCCGCCAACAAGCCAGCAGATATTGACGTAGGTCGTCAGGTAGCCGCGCAGCGGGGTCGGCGTCACATCCGAGGCGTAAGCGACGGCAGACTGAGTGTGAGTGGATGATGATTAATTTGATGTACACTGTAACACTTACCGAAGCAAAGCAGCCCCAAGGGAAACCACAGAGGAACTGGCCGACGAAGAGGGTCTCGACGTTGGGCGCGAAGAAGACGATAAAGATAAAGCCGCAGAGCGCGATGAGCGCAGCCTGGAGAGTACGCTTGTAGCCAAAGCGGTCCTGGGCCCAGGACGCGAGGAAAATACCGCTGCACATCAGTACGGCACATGCGCAAGTCTTCTCACAGGAAACAACCAATGTTGGAGGCCTGGCCGACCGCAGACTGCCACGCAGGGGTGAGCTGGTAGTCGTTATCGGGATTGCCGGTGGGGCCGACGTACACGCCATACTTCTCGCGGTACTGCGGCATACCGAGAATGTTGCCGATGGCGGCGTAGTCGTAGCCTTCCATGACGATGCAGAGGGATATGGCAAACGACCAGAACGCAGCCTTGGGATAGGCCTTGAGGGCCTGGAAGATGCCCATGTTGCGCTCGAGCTCCTCGGCCTGCATCGCGGCGGCGCGCTGCGCCATGGCCTCCTCCTTCGCGTTGACATTCTCGACGCGGGACTCCTCCTCCTTGTTGGAGACGTCGCGGTGGAGGTCCATTGTGGTTGGGGGTGCGGGCAGCAGCTGTAGTTGTAGCTGTGGCTGTGGGTTTGCTGTATCTGTAGCTGGCTGTTGTGATAAGATTAGTACTTTGTCGAGGAGAAAAGTAAGTGGCCCCACGGGGCCTTGTTAATTATACCCTCGCGACCACTGGCCAGAAATATCTGCTCGACGGTTGCTACGCGTAGGGAAACCCCCAACATCTCCCAACGCTTCAGAAATGATCGTTGCACATCTCTATCGGGGCACGCGCCGCATTTCGCGCCAGAGATGTGCGATAAACACAGATAGGGAAAGGCATGTTAACGTAAGTGCGGACGCTGTCGTGGTGAGATGAGGTTTACCTGAGGATCCGACCTGTTGAGAGACAGTGATCTAGTGACCATGACGACTGTCATGTCCGCGGATCCTCGGCCAGGGATCAGTCTAATTTAGCATCCGGCCAGCCCGCGACCTCCTCGGAGCCTTGGTTTATGCGGGGCCATGTGGGGCGCGACGCGTGACGCCAGGACGCCAGGCAAGGCATTCGATGCGGGATGCGAACTGTGACATGATGTCGTTTAATTCGAAGGTTGTCGCCTAGCCGAAACAAGCAAAGACCCACGATCCGAGACCGAGACGCACCATGAGCAGCTTGTCCAGATGTCCAGAAAATTCCCGTTCGCAACTAGAATTCCCGTTCGCAGCTCCCAAAATTCCCGTTCGTGCTCCTCCCATCGGCAACATGAAGTGTGTCACAGGCGCAGTGTCGCTTGGCGTCTAAAGTTACTTTGTTTGCGCTGAGTGGTTGCGAATATGCCCCGGAATGGGTGCCTGCGATCCCCGCTGCGGCCGGCGCCTTGACCGTGGTGGGCTGCTCTCGGTCTCGGTGAGGGGTGGCCAGCAGGTCGGGTGGCAGAGAGGTCAGAGGTCGCTTGTAGGCTGTGCAGATTGTGCAAAGCAGAGATTCGATCAGTCCAGATCGGTCCGGTCTGCTGAAACGGTATGGGCAGTACCCCGATGTGGGGGTGGCGCTTTTTGGCAATTTGACCGAGATTACATTCCTGTAACTCCTGGAACACGCCGAGCAACAGGCTGGTTCAGTGACCGCATGCATGGCACGTTTCGGACATTGCCGCCAGACCACACGCGGCCAAGACGGCGAAGCCGGAAGCCAAACAACCACGGTCGTGCGCTGGGTATATAGTGATGAGGTGCGGCATTCCGAGCTCATGACCAAAACTCCCACGACCCCACGACCCCACGACCACCATGCGAACGGGAATTTCAGTAACTGACAGCGATTCAAGCGGGAGCGGCGCGCGTTTCGTCCTCCGCGCCCCGGGACTCACGTACGCGCTGCACGTCGAGGACGGCGAGGTGGTGCTCGATCATTTCGGCGGTCCTACCCCGCGCGCGCAGGAGGTACATTTTGCGGGCCGCTACGAAGGCTGGGGGTCGCCGCTGTACCATGCCCGCCGCGAGTTTCCGGACATGGGGCGCGGCGACTTCCGGATTCCAGCTGTCGTGATTCGGCATGAGGGACATACGGTCACGGCGCTCAAGTATGCGGGCTACGAGATTGTCAAGGGCAAGCCTGGGCTCGAGGGGCTGCCGGCGACGTTTGGGGGCGATGACGAGGTCGAGACGCTGGTTATTACTCTCCAAGACGAGATTAGCGGGGTGAAAGCCGAACTGTCGTATTCAGTCTTTCTCAAGCTAGACGCGATTGCCCGTAGCGTGCGGATCACAAATGGTGGCGGCGAGCGCGTCATCCTCGAGAAGGTCGCGAGTCTCAGCGTCGACCTCCCGAGCCAGGACATGGAGCTCATCCACACGCACGGAAACTGGGGTGAGGAGTGCACCCCCGTCCGGCGAAAGGTGGACTTTGGAACACAGGGGTGAGCCATAGCCATAATACAGTCCCCGCTGACCCCAGATTCAAGTCTCTGTGCGGCTTCTCCTCTCCGTTCCATAACCCGTTCTTCGCCCTCGTGCATCCCGCGACGGACGAGGTGAACGGGTCCGCATGGGGTTTCAGTTTCGTGTACAGCGGCTCGTTCGCGGCCGAGGTCGAGCGCTCGACGTACGGCGGCGTGCGCGCCCAGCTCGGCCTGAACCCGCTCCAGCTATCGTGGCCCCTTGACCCGGGAGAGTCCTTCCAGGCGCCCGAGGTCGTCGCCGTCTATTCTCGCACGGGGTTAGGTGGTATGTCGCGCACGTTTCACCGTTTGTTCCGGCACCACCTCCTCCGCAGCCGGTATGCGCTGCAGCCCCGCCCGCCGCTCATCAATCACTGGGAGGCGACGTATTTCACGTACGATGAGGATGTGCTTGTGCGCATCGCGCGCACGGCGGCAGATATTGGTGTCAAGCGCTTCGTCATGGACGACGGGTGGTTTGGGCGGAAACACCCCCGCGTAGCGGACAATGCGGGGCTCGGGGACTGGGTGGTCAACACGGACCGGTTCCCAGAGTGGCTCGGGCCGTTCGTCAAGCGCATCACCGCGCTTCCTGTCCGCGGAAGCGGCGAGACCATGTCGTTTGGAATTTGGGTCGAGCCCGAAATGGTCAACCCCGTGTCTGAGCTGTACGAGGCGCACCCCGAGTGGGTGTTGCATGCCGGAGCGTATCCGCGTACCGAGATCCGCAACCAGTTGGTACTCAATCTCGGATTGCCAGAGGTGCAGGAGTACATTATCGACTCGATTTCGGCGGTCCTGACCTCGGCGGACATAACTTACGTGAAATGGGACAATAACCGGGGTATGCTCGAGACGCCCTCGCCTTCCGCGGCGCACAAATACCTGCTGGGACTGTATCGCGTCGTTTCGACTCTGACGTCCAAATTCCCCCATATTCTCTTCGAAGGCTGCGCCTCAGGCGGGGGGCGGTACGATCCGGGGCTCCTGCAGTTCTTCCCCCAGACGTGGGCAAGCGACAACACGGACGCCCTCGACCGCCTCACCATCCAGGCGGGCACGACGCTCGTGTACCCCGCCTCGACTATGGGGTGCCACATCTCGAATGTACCGAGCCACCAGTCGATGCGGAGCACGCCGTTCGAGTTCCGCGCCCACGTCGCGCTCATGGGCGGCGGGTTTGGGTTTGAGGTGGATCTCGCTGCGATTCCAGAGACGGACAAGAAGATGATTCCGGGCATTCTCGAGCTCGCGGAGAGGGTCAGCCCCCTCGTGGTCAAGGGGGACATGTATCGCCTCGCGCCGGTGAACACCAACTGGCCTGCGGTACTGTATCTCGCCGAAGACGGGAGCGAGGGTGTGGTGTTTGCGTTTCAGAAGTACGACGGGCTGGCTGGTGGCGCGAAGCCCCCGGTGCTCTTCTTCCAAGGCCTCGACCCTGAGGGGAGGTACGACCTCGACGGCGAGGAGATTGAGGGCGCCGAGCTTCTCTTCGCGGGCATCAACATGGCGTGGAAGGGCGGAGACTATCATAGCCGCATCATGTGGCTCAAACGTGTAGCATAGTTGTAGATTGCTGTTGTTAGAAGAGACGAATCGTGTTGGGGTCCTCGATGTTGCCTGGAGCTCCGAGCAGTGAGTCAGTGAACAGACACAGTGAGACAAATTGCGGATGTCCAATCTACGCGGCGTTCGCTGACAGACACCCACGGCACATTCTAATCTCAAGCGTACATATGATGAGCTACAGGACATGATGGCACTAAATGCCCGACACCTTGGCATATGCTGCGGGGTTGAAGCGCTGGTGCAGCGCCTTAATGACGTACAGCGGGAAACTCGATATCGCGACGATTATCGCCACCTTGTATGCAAACGTCCGTGTCAGGACAAAGTGGAGATCTGAGTCTCAGCTTCAATTGGAACAGAGCAGCTCACCGAAATAGGCAGGGAGCACCGCCATGGAGCCGAAGTAGACGACTGCGGTGCCGAGTTCCGAGAGGACCATGTACAGATGCCAGGTGGTGATCTCCAGCGCCACCATGATCAGCTCGTTGATCACCAGCGCGGTGAACGAGATGGCGACAATGTGCAGGAACTCGGTCTCAAAGAGGAGCAGTGACAGGAGCATGATGATGCCTCCTGGTGGGTCAGCGTTGTCTCGTACCGGAGCACCCACCTTGGTACACGCTGATAGTCAACCAGGTAAAGAACGTCTTGTAGCTTAGAGCCCGTCCCTATACTGTCAGCACCACCCGAGGCGAGTGCCCACCTTCGTCAATTCCTTGTAGAGTTCCGGGTACAGCATCGCGAGCTCCTCGCTGACGTCGCGGTCGAGGACGAGGGAGAAGACCGGTGCCATGGTGTACACCGTGGCATACCCGACCTGGAGCCAGCCCTGGTACAGAGCGATTGCTGCTGTCAGCTCATTCGTTCGTCCAGCTGTACTCACGAGCAAAGAAGAAGATGGAGCTGAATACGGCCTGTATGACGGAAATGATGAGACCACGGTGAATGACAAACTGAGACAGTTTGGCGGAGCGCTTGTACGAGTTTCGGCCGTGCCAGAGTAGAAGCTTGGCAAGGTAGGAGAATTGGTTGATGGAGAAGTCGGCGGCGAGCGACGCCTGCTTGCCTTCCTTGCCGACGATTCCGATACCTGCGTGTGAGCTGCGGTGGGTAACATTAAAACCTGGACACCTACCAACATCAGCAGCCTGGATCATGCTAACGTCGTTACCGCCGTCGCCGATGCAGCACACGGTCTTCTTGCTGTACTCGCGGATAAGGCGTGCGACGTCCGCCTTCTGCGTAGGCGAGCAGCGACATGCAACCACGGCAGGGAGCTGGGTGGCGAGCGCGACAAACTCGTTCCGGAAGAGGTCGAGGCAGAGCTATCAGAGTCAGCATCACCCCTACTCCCATTGCATGGCTTGCCTCACCTGCAGTGACTCTCCGTCAATGACCAGACAACAGTCAAGCTTGTGACGCAAAAAATCGAGCATATCGCGAACTTGATCCGCAGACTTCACTGAACAAGTCAGCTAATGATGCTTACCAGAAGCTTACACTTCGCTACCTGGTGGATGTATTGGTTTCGCGACACGAGTTTACTCGACATAGCAATGTTTGTCGCCGTCTCAATCTTGTCACCAGTCAACATCCAGATCTTGAGGCCGGCATTGCGCATCAGTTCCAGCGTAGACTTGACGTCGTCCTGCAGCTTGTCCTCGACACCAGTCAAGGCGAGCAGCTCGAGGTCAGTCTCGAGATACTTCGAGACGACAGCCTGGGTAGCCTCCACGCGCTCGTCTGCGCTCAGCAGCTGAGCGGCGCGGTGCTCTTTCTCAAATTCAGCGTACACCTCGTCCGTGAGTCGTTTCCGGCCGACAACAAGTGTGCGCAGACCTTCACGCGCCATGTTGCCGCACTCCTCGTCCAGCCAGTCGTTCGCCTGCACGATGCCCGACATGACGACATCGGCACCCTTCTGCACGAATGTAGTCGTCCCCGTCTTGCGATCCCTGACAATAATGCCCATGCGCTTCGACTCGGACGTGAAGGGAAACACTGAGAGAATGTCAAAGGAAAGAGTCGCGCCAGACTTGGACTCCAATGTCATGCTGTTGCGGTCGCGGGCGGTCAGAGTGAGACCGACGGATTCTGTCCACTCGACAATGGCCACCTCGTCAGGAGAGGACGCTTGGTAGGTGACAGTGCCATCGTCGTTTGTCACTGGTGTGACCTGCATTGTTAGCTCGGGTCAACTCCGCAACAGCTCACGTTGTGACAGGTCGCCAGCGCCATGACAGCATCCTTAACCCTGATGGAGATGTCTCGTCGGCCACGGGGTCCTGTCCCCGGGCCAAGCGAGTTCTGGCGGCGGTCTGATCGGTCAGCTGGTTAACACCTCCACCGACTCACGGCTATCCTCGCCGAACCCTTGAGAGAGCAGGTGTGAGACCTCGTCCATAGAGTCCCAGGTGAAGACAACAGTCCCCATGTGCAGTTTCTTCAGTTCCATTTCTGAATGTCAGCATGTGATCTCAGCGCGAATTGCTGAACAGGTCCTTTACAACGAACAGCAAGGTCCCGCGCAAGATCACTCACCGTTGCGGGTCAAAGTCCCAGTCTTATCAGTAAGGAGGTACTCCACACGCCCAAGCTCCTCCGGCAGCGTGCTCGTGCGCACAATCGTATCTGGGATATCCGGGTCGTGTTGGATTTGCCTCGCGTAGTATGTCTTGCCCATGTCGAGGTTAACACGCAAACTGGTGTGAGCTTTGTCGCAAGCTACACCCACCTGATAGGAATAATGGACGAGAAGAGAATTAGGAAACGGAACACGTAGATGTACCATTGGCCGCGGAAGCCGTTGAGCGCGACGAGGAAGAGGGACAGCGCAAAAGTGACAGTGCACAGAATCTGCGGGTTAACGCGAAGTCCCACCATAACCCCTACCTTTGCCATCTGGTTCACTTCCATCTCCAGCGTGCCCATCTTGGTCTCCGGCTCACTCGTGTTGAGCACCGCACGCGTCTCCTTACCGGTGTATACAACCAAACCGACCGCGGATCCAGCCGCGAGAACCGTATTGGCCCAGAGAACGTTCTCCACCGAAAGGGGGACGGAGGCCTCGTCCACTGGACCAGGCTCAGTCGAACGCAGGTTGAGAACGCCGTAGAATGTGTGGATGTCCTTGATTGGGGGATCGGCTGGATAGAGTTAACAGCTAGGAAAGTGCCTAACTCACCGTAGAGGCTTCCTTCAACGCCGCCGACTCCCTTCTCGCCCAGCTTTTGTGTCTCGGTGACCGCGACCTTGAGCTTCCAGTCCGTCTCACCGTCGAGCTGATCTGTGCGGACGAAGCACGTTCCCTCCTCCTCAGAAGTCGTGAGGAGCACCATGTCTGCCGGGACGCGCTGGTTCTTCTCCAGAAGCACCATGTCGCCGACCTTGATGGCGGAGGATGGGATGGACTGCGTCTGTGGGTGTGGCATGTCTTCCGAATCGTTGGCTTTGGAGTGCGTGAGGAGAAGGAGATACCGCGTCGAGTTGGCCTCGCGGTCGCGCTGATACCTGCTGTAGTCGTCATATGCCTCTTTTCCCATCGTCACTGCCAGGACAAACGCCAACGGCGCGACATATGTGACAATGTAGCCTTACCGTCAGCTCCATTTACCCACTCCAACTCACCGATCTTCAAAGCCGGGATAAACTGGCTGAGCGCGACGACGAGGAAGTAAAAGTTGAAGAAGAACTTGAACTGCTCATAGAAGACAATCGGAAGGAACGAGAACACGCTGTACTTTTGGTTTCGTACAATGTTCATTGGGAACGAGTTGCGTGACCCTGCCTGTAAGCTTACAACCGCCGGGCGCGGCACTCACGACCGGAGGACGGTATTGGTATTGTCCGTGATCCCGATTTCGCAAAGCTCGAAGTCGACATGAGCGACGACGGCCCGCGCTGCAAATAGTCAGTATCGCGTGCGGACTCGGCGACGCGGTATTCACCTCGCTGATGTTGTCGTCAAGCTCGCCTTCCTCATCGCCGAGCAGGGCCTCAGCCTCTTCGTTTGTCGGCGACCCATTGTTCTTATTCCTCCGCCCCGCGCCAAAGGACAAGGCTGATCCCCGGGAAGTGGCCGGCATGGACGACGAGAAGGTTGTCAACGGGTATTCGCCTGGAGAGTGTTGCGCGGGCATGGAGGTTGGATGGGTGCCGTGAGAGCTGGCGCTTCACGGACCCCGATGAAGGAGAGAGTGGGCGGGAAGGGAAGGGAGAGTGGGGCGTTGTCCGCGGGCGTTGTCCGCCGTCGAGGTGTCGTGTGTGCGGAACTGGAGAGCGAGTGTGTGAGTGGGGGGTGGTGTCGAGAGGAGAGCTAGCTTGAACAACAAGAATGTTGTCGCTCTTGGCAGAGTGGTGGCGGACGCCGAGTGCCGAGCAATGAGCCTTGGCCGGTGATCGTTGACGCGGTCTGGATCGACACGCCGAGCTCACGCGGAGGTGGCTAGGTGGAGGAAAGAACGTAACACGTCATTTCTGCGTGATCCAGTGTGGGCTGCAAGTTCACTATCACGTGATCTATGACGCCAAGGCAGAGCCCGAAGCATCCCTGTCATGTCGGAGGGTGCTGAGAGATCGACGGAGTGGGGTAGAGACCAATCCGGGGCCATGACGCCGCCAGGAGGGGGCTCGAGAATGGCATCGAGGACAATGACGATGGGGAGCGGGCAGCATGCAATAGCGACAAAGCAGTGCGACACGCACCTATTTATGCACGCACTCTTCATTCCTCTTGAATTTATCATCCACCTCGGTCGCCACCCTCCTCCAGTATTCAGTTCTCTATCATCGCATGCGGCATTGTTCGGACGGGATATCGATCGATTTGTTGTTGCTGCGACATTGATCTCTCTCACCACTCCACTACCACTACCACCGCTCTTTTACTCTTCATCCATCATCTTTTTCTCCCACAATTGCATTTCTCTCCTCCTCCCATTCTCACATTCTCATCGCTCGGTCTCTGCATTGATACGAAAAGCCGCCCACACAAGCGAAAATCCTCCACACACGTATACATCTTGGGGGACGCACTCTTGTCGACTACCTCGCATTCTCCTGCCTTTCGACTTCCACTGTCCTTTCTTTCTCGATTCCCCATTGTCCTGTCTCATCCTCAGTGTCACCCATCTCGATACCATTGAATCACTTTCCCCGTGCTACCCACCTAGGTCTCGCAGTGCCAGGCCGCCGCCCTCTAATACGATACCCACTGGTGCGTGCACTGCTTACCCAATCGTCAGAACACCGATTCCAATGTTGATAGCAGCAGGGACTGCCACTCGGTGCTAAGGCTCAAGCCCACTGATACCGCCTTGATCGAAATCTACGAACGCAAAGCAGCATGAAGTCGAACACGCAGTCGTCGCAGGAAGCGGAGGCGAGCGACTCGCCAAGCCAGGCCTGGACACGGACGTGGGTGAACCGCCTGGACGAAGTGTCGTCGTACAACTGCCCGAGCTCGCAGGCGTCGACGCCGCTTGGGCGCAACAATTCGGACCCCCAACCATCGGGGCCAGTCAGCCCCTCCCAGTCGTCCGTCAGCTTCAGCGATGCCGAACTCGCATATAAGGAGAACTGGGACGGGCGGGAAGACGTCAAGTGGAGGACGGACGCGGCGGACACCTCGGACGATGTGACACGCTCTCTCCCAACCGAGCTCCTCCTACAGGTCCGTTCTGCACAACTGGACCCTGGTACAGCCACAGACTGACCCCAGATTCTCCAGCTCATCCCCAGTCGAGATCTCGTCAGGGCCATGCTTGTGTCGAAGACATGGTGTCTGGCCGCATTCCCACTCATCTGGCAGAAGCCGCCGTTGACGTCGATCGGCCAGTTTGAATCGTTTGTGCGGGTACTCGCGCTGGAGGATCCCCTTCTCCCGTACTCAACTACTGTGCGCCGCCTCGTATTCAACGGGTTCGCGAGGTACCTTACCGACGATCTTCTCAGCGGCATTACGGTGTGCATGAATCTTGAGCGTCTGACCCTGCCAGGGGCCGTTGGGATTACCTCCAAGTCGCTCACTCATGTCTTTATGAAGCTGCGGAGCCTTATTGCTATCGATCTCGGAGGCGTCGATGCTGTGGACGACTATGTGGTGCACCAGATCTCCTTCAACTGCCCCCAGGTCCAAGGGCTGAACCTTGCGAAGTGCCGGAAGATTACCGACGAGGGCGTGCTGGCGATCGCGGCACGATCGAAGATGTTGAGAAGGGTATGTGTCGGTGGTATCCTAACGGTTTGGGCATACCAAGACTGACATTCAGATCAAGCTGAGCGGATGCCACCTAGTCACCGACCGGTCAATCATCAAGTTGACGCGCTCATGCCCGCTTCTTCTTGAACTCGACCTCGCCAACATCCTGCAGCTGTCGGACGACGCGACGCTTTCAATCTTCTTCAATTGCGTTGGCCTGCGCGAGCTGCGTATGAATGACAACCCGATCATAACAGAGGACGCCATTCCCGATCTGCACGAAATGGCCGACATGCCCGACGCGCGACTGATGAAGGCCGTCGGCGCATACCCGTGGTACCTGGCGGGCGTACTCAAGCCCAAGGCAATGGCACGCCAGTCGGTCAGACTCCCGGACATTGAAGTCGCCCTCGTACGCCCTGTTACCCGCTCACTCGACCAGCTTCGCATAGTGGACTTTACGAACTGCCGCCAGCTCGGCGACGAGGCCATTGACAATCTCGTCACCAACGCGCCCCAGCTCCGCAGTCTCACGCTGGCAAAGTGCTCCAACCTCACGGACGCGGCAATCCACAGCATTTCGCGTCTGGGAAAGCACCTCCACTACTTGCACCTTGGACATGTCTCTTTGTGAGAACGGGTGTGAGATTGCAACTGACACTGCAGTATCACCGACGAGTCGGTCATCCACCTTGCGCGATCATGCACACGCTTGCGCTACGTCGATCTGGCTAGTGAGTCTGCAGCTAGACCAGTATGAAATTAAAGCTGTACTGACCGCAGACTGTTCGAACCTCACCGATCGCAGCGTGGTCGCGCTCGCGACCAATCTCCCAAAGCTGCGCCGCATCGGCCTGGTCAAGGTTGTCAATCTGACCGACCGCGGCATAATAACCCTTGGGGAGCGCGAGCGCACCCTCGAGCGCCTGCACCTCTCGTACTGCGACAACATCTCGCTCAAGGCCATCTACTACCTCCTCAGCCGCCTGCCCCTCCTCACCCACCTGAGTCTCACGGGCGTGACGGCCTTCAAGACGCCCGAGCTGCAGCAGTTCTGCCGCCCCCCTCCAGAGGTAAGCTGCCAATTGGACGCAAACGCTGATTCCCAGACATTCAACCCCCACCAGCGCGCAAGCTTCTGCGTCTACTCGGGCCAAGGCGTTGCCGCGCTGCGCAGGTACCTCGAGTCGGTGAGCTTCTACTCGGAGGCACCCCAGTCGCCTCCCTCACCGCCGTCGTCCCTGCCCTCATCGGCGTCGTCGCTCCTGGCCTTGAACAGCACCGAAAATACCACTGCGCCTTAAGAGATCAACCGCGGGCTGAACGGCATGAAGTCGTCCCTGCACGTGCCATGTCGTCTCGTTTCACAATACCACACCTGCTCCACCGACCCCAACAACCACGGGTTTCGCCTCGCGTGCGCCCGGCCCGGGCACCGCACATGTTGTACTTGGTTGTACTGTATATTCTCGCTGAGCGTCATTCACATGTCATGTGGCAGATCATTGGCATGAGCAACATGGTTGGGTTCACAGTTACATGGTATCGAAGGGAGGAAGCGAAAGGGAGGTAGGAGTGTGTGGAAGGAGAAAAATCCGGGACCCGGCCTGGAGCTGGTGCGTCCGGCTGGCGGTCGCACGTTCTAATTGTTTGGGCAAGAGCGAGACCTCGACCGATAAACTAACCCTTGACGCTGGGTGTGAGTTTGGGTCTGGTGAAATGAGTAACTCACGACTTGACGATGGGGACCACGATAATAACAATGAGCACGCAGATGCCGATGACGATGATGATGCGCATCTTCATGTCCTTCCACCTGCGAGGTCAGTCGTGTCTCACACTCTCGCCGTGTTATCCTACATACCACATCTGCTTCCTGACACGGTTAGCGCCACGACGGAAGCCCTGCGCCGAGACTGCGAGGTTATCTGCCATCAGTTACAGCGTTCCAGCTTTAGGTGTTTACGCACCCGTCTTGTCCTGCAGCGCGTCGAGCCGCTCGCCACGCTCGGCCACCTTGGTGATGTTCTGGTGCATAATGTCGACCGTCGAGTCGATCTGCGCCTGGATGTCGGCGATCTGCAGTGTCAGTAAACACATACCCAATGGTTCGCATGTTCGCAAACACCGTGCGGCCGGCTGTATAGCGCGGGAATTCGCTTTGCCCGCAATCCCATTACACCATGAATCCGTGAGTCGTGATCCATAATTCATGGATTCCTAGACCGCTCGGATGGGGTGCACGCCGTTCATTGCGCCTCGCTTCGCGCCGACTAACCTTCTTGTTCTGCGGCCCGCCCTGTCCCTGGGCGGCGTTGCCGGACGAAGGGCCCGCCGAGCCCGAGGGGATGTAGGGGTCATACGGCTCCGAGGACCTGTGGTCAGTGTGTGTCCGGGTGCGTGGGGACGGAGATGGGGTGAGATGGTGGATCTCCGAGGGCGTGGCGCGGCGCGGCGCCGGGCGCCTCGTCCCAGTCCTAGGTCGGGGGAAGGAGCGGGGTTACGAACATGGTGGGAGTGGGTCAAGTGGTCGGGGGTCGGGGGTCGGAGTGGGTACGAGTGGCGCGGCGTTGTTTACGTCGACGATGGAGACGGAGGTGATGTGAGAGAGAGAGAGAGTGAAGTGAAATGCGGGTGGGATGGAATATGGAATGCTGTGTGTGGCTCTGTGGTCGTGGTCGTTGTCCGGTGGCGTAAAGTCAATGACGAGGAAATAAAGGGGCGGCAGAAAGGGAGAGAGAAGGGGTCGCAGAGACAGCGCAAACACACACATTATACTCCATCTTTCCAACCGACATATCATGCATGCTCTCTCTAGCTCTAGCTCGCTGCGGATGATCGTTCCATCGCCGTGTGCTGTGCACGCCGAGACGCACGTCGCCGAAGGCGATGTGGACTCGGGAAAGATGCATACGACGAATATATATGGTGGATGGCTGCAACGGCTGCTGGTTGCGGTTGCTACACCGCTCTTGCCCTGCTGCGGTGGATCCCTTTCTCTCTCATTAGGACTATCGATCAGACAATTGGGGCCATTGTAATGGCTACACAACTGAGATTACTTGATTGCTTATTAGACAGAGATCTGCGCCCAGCCGATGCAGTGCGCCCCCCCTAGCCCCTGGCGTTCCCCGTTTGCCCTGGACCTTGTTGCTGGCCGACTCGTCCTCGGCCGCCGCGCCGCAGCCAAGGCATCCAAGCACTGCATCTGAGCCAAGGTGCCACTTTTGAAGCGCCGCATTCGCCGGATTGACTCCCATGCGACAGAGCCGGAGCCCCGCGATGCCTCGAGATTTGTTTGTGCAGTCGTGCCTTCCCTCGCTTCCTCCACTTTTGCAGTCCAGTCAACGCGTCGAGGGACGAGGATCCAGGCGATCGTCGGGCGGCGATCATCCCGTCAAGTTGACGACTTGGTCAGCTACTTCTTCTTCTTCCTCATCATCACTCTTATTCAACTTTCCATCCCCCAGAGAAGGACATTGCCATTATCCTCGTGCTGCTGCTCCTTTCCTCACGTTCATCTCTCTCTCCCCGTCACTGACTCTCCAAACGTCGACGAGATGCGGTTCCGGACAAGAATCATCAACGTCTCGCTGCTCCACAGTCCGTGCCTTCCTCCTTAGCTGTATGGTCTCATGAACAAGCTAATATTCTCAGAAATTGTTCGCTCGCTTGCTGCCCTTGCCAAGGTGTGCGTTGTGCGTCTCAGCCCCGACAAGGTCCATTTTATCATCCCGGGCAACGAGGGCAAGGACGGTGTACAGGTGTGGTCGTGAGTTAAGCTGATCAGATTCGCAGACCCTAGCTGACTGAGACTACAGACAAGTTAAAGTGGTAGGTTGCTGCTTGGGTTGCCTCAGCAACTGACCCCAGCCCACGCTGTTTGACCACTTCCGTATCGAATCGAATGCCAACAACGAGATCTGGCTCGAGATCAACCTCGAGGCCCTGCTGAAGGTCCTTCGGAGCGCAGACAACTCGAGTGGGTTTTGCTGACAAATAGTCTGTTAACCCACCAGGCGGATCGAGCGGGGAAGGCGGACGACAGGGTGCAGTGGCCGAGTCGGACGTCATGCTTAGGCTCAACAAGCGCGACAGCCGTGCCATCTGGGCGTTTGATATCAAGGGCACTGTAGGTGTTGAGATCACTAGAGAGGTTAACACCCAGAGCGCAGCAGGACACCCAGTGCATATCATGCACGAGGTCGTCGTGCACATCATCACGTCTCGGAGACAGAACGAGCTCAAGGAGCCATTGTGTCCACCCCCAGATGTGAGTTTCTCTGCGTTGAGCTTCACTCATCTCATCCAGATTCACTTGGTCCTTCCCAACCTCGGAGAGCTCAAGACGATTGTGTCGCGCATCAGCAACATGTCGGAAGATATGACAATCTCTGCGAATCATGTAAGCAGCTGCCGTGATATCTTTGAGCTGACATTCAGGAAGGCAAGCTCGAGCTGCGCGTCAGGTCGCCCAAAGCGCAGATGTCGACGGCCTGGACGGGATTGAGCATCCCAACGTCTGCAAGTGGGTGCCTGTTCCTACTCGTTACCCACTAACCTTCAGCCGAGTCGGACAACGAGCCTCCACCGTCCGCAGAAAAGATGTTTAGCAGCACGGTGTCCATCCGCGGCTTCCAAAAGTTCCTGACAAGCTACCACGTCGGCGGCGTGGCTATTGCCTGTGGGTCTGTGAGGAGTGTAGCGCTGACGAAAGGTATTTGTGAAGGACACTGTGTCATTGCCTATGTGTACATTGGTGAGTGTCAGCTGGGAAATGTCAATGATGAGCTGACCGTCAGGGGAGATTAATGAGGCTGGCGGCGTGTTGACATTCTTCATTCCGGCCAAGACTGTAGACTGATGTTGTACGCATCTAGACCTAGCACATGTACTATAATAAGCAACGCATCTATGCATGTCCCATGTCATCATAACGCGATGAGACGAGTCATTGCAATAGTACAGTAAAAGTTGGCAGGACGGGTCCTGGATGATGTCATGACACGCCAGCAAGCTCCACCCCACCCAAACAGATAAATACCCAGAAAACCGACGAGATTTCCACAACCACCCCCAACATTTCCTTTATCACTCACAATGGGCATCCTCAAGCACAAACCCTCAGACTATCCCTCCCCGCTCCTCTGGTTTCTCGACGAGGTAAGCCTTTTTGTTACTCAACGTCCACTCACATCCCAGACACACGTAACGGTCACGGCGGGCACCGCCCTCGCGATAGCATGGACGCGCGACGCGCACGCCGCGTGGTTTGGTGCCGGGGCGCTCGCGAGCACGATTGTCGGTGAGTCGTGGTGATCAGAGACGAGGGCCGGTAATGGTGAGGAGAGGAGGGAGAAAGAGTCGGCGTGATGCGGCTACCCTCCCGGCCTCCCGTGTGGATGTCGCACGATCGCACGTCCGCTCGCTCTACTTTCCTCTGATATACCGCGAGGGGATCGGGGAACAAGTGCGCACGCGAGTATGCGAGGCGGCACATTATACCGTGCGCTCATTGCCTATTACGCCGTACGCGAACCGAGTCTCCGCCCTCCTCCAAACAGCTCCTACTTCTCCTCTCTCCTCTCGCTGACACCAGCCCGCATCGCCAAGCGCGTAATCAAGCAGCCGCGCCCGCCGCCGCCCTCGGAATCCGAGCCGTCCCGCGTCAGACCGAAGCGCACGTCCGGGATGCCGAGCACGCACTCGACCGCACTGGCATTTTATCTAGTGTACCTCTGGCCCCTCCTCCCCCTCGTATCTACCAGTATTCCGGGACTTTGGATCGAGAGAATCGCACTGGCTGGCATCACGGGGCTCGGGCTCTGGAGCCGCGTAAAGCTCGGATACCATACCGTTCCCCAGGTCTTTGTGGGGATTGCCACTGGCGGCGTGAGTGCCCTTGCCTGGAAGCAGATCTGGAAGACATATCCCGCCATTGAACCGTGGCTTCAGAACTTGATTGACCGCGCCGTCGGTCTCGTGTTCTAGGCTTTTTGCTTTGCTCCGCTCGCAGTATATAGTACATGCATGAATATTACACGGGCGCACCACCCTGCGCATGCTTCTTTCTTGTTTCTACCTATATAAACGCCATCTCGTACCGCTACTGTACGTTGCCCGCTACGCAAACGAGCCCGTCGAGTTGGGGTTGACCTGCTGCTGGTGGCCGCCGCGGCCGCGACCACGTCCGCCTCCCCGCCCGCCGCGCCCGTGATGGCTGTACCCGCGCTGGCTGCCGCCAAAGCCGCCGCCGCCTCCACCGAATCCTCCGCGCATGCCGCCGCCGCCGCCGCCGCCGCCGAATCCTCCGCGCATGCCACCGCCGCCGCCCGCACCGCCCGCCTCGCCAAAGGTGTCAAAGTTGCGGTGGCGCTCGTCCGCGCGCGACACGCGTGTCGTGTCCGAGCTGATCGTATCGAAGAAGCTCGTCTTGTTGTACGTGGCCGGCTTCGCGGGCGCAGGGGCGGGTGCAGCCGCCTTGGGGATCGCAGAGGGGTGCGGCGCGTTTTCAGGCTCGCCAATCTCCACCGTGCCCTCGTCCTTGGTCTCCTCATCCTCCTTGCCCCCAGACTCTTCGGCCTGCTTCAGTGCCTGACGCTCCTTCTGGAAGCGCTCGTTGCCCTTGGTAAAGTCGAACTCGGCGTCAGGGACAGCAGGCGGCTGCGGCTTGGGACGGCGGCGACCCTCCATCGAGAGGTCATTCAGCGACTTCTGCACGCGATCCAGCGCGGCGGTTGCAGAAGACGCTGGTCCGACAGGCTTGGGGGGAAGGGAAGCAAGGCCATTGCCAGTCGGGGGCGCACGACGCTGCTCCGTCTGAGGCGACGGCCCGGTCTTGCTCTGTTTGTCAGCGCTGAACAGAAACAGTTTAACAGCGCAGGGGTCAGGATAAATCAGAAGGAAGGCAACGGAGGTGTCCACATGGGTTTATGCGCTCTCGGACGTGCCCGTAGGCATTTACATCCGAAAAATGCTTCATCATAAAGGAGGGTGCGGGGGAGGCAGCTGCGAGAGGACTCACGACAGAGGCAAGAATGGGGTCAACAGGCTCCTGCGATGGGGGAACATAGTTTTCGACAAGCGCGAGCGACTCGATGGAGTTTGTGCTGCTGTCAGCTCAGTCAATCTGTGAAGCTCACTGGAAGCGGACCCATCCGAGCGACTGCGTCGAGCCGGGGAGCACGCGCTGCGACGGGCGGTCCTCGGTGCCGTGGTTGTACACTTCCGAGAGGCACAGCGTCTGCGTCTCCTGGTCAATGTCTGATGTCAGCTGGTGACTCTGTGGAAAGTTCACCCTGGAAAACACCGGTGTAGCGGACGTTGAGGCGTGAGATGACCTGGAACGGCTTTCTGGTCGGTGAGCAGGTGACAATGGAGATAGTGCCTGATGCCGCGACTCACCCCTTGAACTGGTTGTAGTCCATGATGTATCGCGTGAAGAGGGAGGGAGAGATATGAGAAGATGAAAGAAGTGGATGGAATGAGTGCGGTGTTGATGATAGGGAGGATGGTGGGGACGGCGCAAGTGATAGCGAGGGAGAGGAGACGGGTGACGCGGAGAGTGATGTGAGCGGAGAGGGGGAAGGTGAGGGAAGACAATCAATGCACAGACCGCGAGTGTGAGAGAGACTGTCTATGGTGGTTGAGTCAAGTCGTGTGCGCCAACAGCCAGGGACAGAGGACAGATGACAGATTTGGGATAAATAACAGAAAAATAGGACTCAAAATAATAATCCCTCGCCTGGGCGCACGACGCGACTGCCTTTTCCCGCCTGGGATGCTAAATGACCGAAATCGCTCCACAACATTCACAACAAGAATATATCAACAACAGTCTTCTCCCCATCTCGCCAAAGCTCCATACCACTCTCCACATCTCACCAATGCTCCTTCACACGGCTAGCCCATAACGGCCATGACAATCTTTCAGTTCGCCGCCTTCCTCCTGCTCCTCTCCGCGGCGGCGAACCACAATGTCACACGTACCTTGTGGTAGGTGCCACCCGACTTCTCATCCACTGACTCCAGGGCGCTGTGTAACCTGATCGACACGCTCCGCTCGCTTCGGGAGGTGCGCGCGAACGGGCGCCGCGTTGGTGTCGCTACCCGTCGCAAGCTCATCAAGCAGTGTCTCATTGGCTGGATTGTGTTTGTATGTCAGCTGAAGGAAGAACCGAGCTGACGGCAGGTGGCGGCGCAGCCTGTTGGACTAGCAGCGGACGCGACCCTCTTCTGGTTTCCATTTTACAAGAGTCTCAAGACACTTGTAACCTTGGTTCTCGTCATCTGGCGCTTGGAGGTGAGTGCCCCGCGTTTGTTTCACCCACTAACACCAGACTTCGGGCATGCTCTTTGAGAACTTCATTGCGCCGATGCTTAAGCGGCACGAGACGCATATCGACCTCAGCATCCAGCTCGCGCACTCTGTGTGGGCGCTGGTGTCCTTCTTTATTATCGATCTCCCGTGGCATCTTGTGCGCAGCGTCGTGCCCGGTATCGGAGCAGCTGCTCAGACCGCCCCTCGTGAAGGCACTCCTCCCCGCGTCTCGTCGCCGCCAAGGATTCCACCCGGCTCGAAAAAGGCTGGTCGCACCAGCCTCTACCCAGACCTTACGCCAAAGGCCGGGCCATCCAAACCGACTCCCAAGGAGGCATCTAAGCCAGCCCCGAAGACCGAAGCATCTAAGCCCGCTCCGAAAGCTGAGGCATCCAGGCCGAAATCAACAAAGCCGGCTGTATCCAAGGTCGCTGAGCGGAAGAAGGTCTTTGAGGCCGCCGCACAGGCGCCTTCTCAGCCGAAGCCGGGGACGGGACGGCGCACACTCGCCAAGTCGTCCATCCTCCCTCACCCGACGACCTCGAGTGCCACAGCCGCCCGCCGCATCGCCTCGGCCCCGCGCGCGCGCACCGCAGCCGAACTCCTCGCGTCACTCCCGGCCCCGCCGGCATTTGACCCAAATTCCGACTCGGACTCTCCACCGCCGCCTTCTCCACCACCGCGCCCTCCCACTCCGTCGCAGCCTGAGAGCCCGAAGAAGCGTCCCCGCCCGCTTGCTGACGACCCCCGGCCGGTGAAACGCTCCGCGTCGGGCAAGGGCCCGCCGCCGCCGCGCAAGCCCTCGGGTTCTGCCCGGCCGCGTGTCGCGTCGGGCAGCCGTGCCGCTTCTGCCTCTGGTCGCGTCGTGTCTGGCACGCGAAAGGCCGGAGAGTCATCCCAGACCAGAGACGTAAGGGCAAAAGACGCGTCTATCACTTCGAGGACAGAAACCACGGAGAGCGCCACAAAGAAGAACAAGGAACCAGCACCCAAACCCACGGACCCTGCTCCTAAACCAAAACGCACTCGCGCCGCCGCCGCTGCCGACACCGTTGCCCCCAAAACCTCGCCGCCGAAGAAGCCGCGCCTCAAGGGCCGCCAGTAGGCTGCCGCAACCGCATCTGTACCATCTCCAATCTGTAACGTGTATACAATGTGACATGATAGATTACAACAGCGACATGCGCTCGTTTGCGTTGGCCCACGGGGCCAAGTCTGTGGAGCCGCGGCCGCTCGAGCCCGAGCCGATGCGGTTGTGGCCAGGGTTCATGCGCGAGCGGGGGCGGGGCGGGGGATTGAGGCCGGCGGGGCGCGGAGGGGTGAGGCCCAATGAGGGGAGGTGGTGCGTGGATCCGAATGGGGACGACGGGAGGGACGGGGTCGCGGCGGGCGGCTGGAGGCGGTGGCTGCTCGCGGCGCTGGAGAGGGACGAGTCCGAGTCGCGCCGCCTGGGGCCGATACGCGCGCGCTCGTCGGGCGAGATGATATGGTTGACGACCGAGGTCGGGCGCGTCTGCGCCTCGGGAAAGAGCGCGGGGGGTCCCTCCAGGTCCGAGCTGCCGGTTATGGACACCTTGGTACAGTGCCCCTGGGGCTTGGGGCTCGAGATATGCTCTTGTCCCTGCTCGTGCTCGGGACACTCTTCGGGAATGTGGATTGGCGACTGGGTAAACCTCCTTTCCTGTAAGTGGGAATTTGAGAGCGCCGACGAAGGACGCGAGGCCGGGACGGGCGGGAGCGGGCGCTGGTGGATGGGCACGGTTCTGGGATCAGCGATCAGCGATCAGCGATCAGCGACGAGCGACGAGCGCCGCACAGCGAAAAACGACTTACCTCAGACTTGCATCGCTTGCCGGCGGCCCGTGTACCTGCGCTGAAGCTTGTGCTTGACCTGGTCCATGCGCGTGACTTGCGTCTGTGGGACCAGTCGCGGCAGTCGCCTGCTGCGGCTGCGGCTGCGGCGGATCCCGCTTATTGCGGAACATGTACCCGAACTGGGCGGCCTTGGAGTGCGCGCTGACGCTGATGCTGTCGGCGGAGGCTATGCTCGAGTTGCGGCGCAGACGAAGGGGCAGGAGAGTGAGCGGGGAGCGGAGGGCGTGCGGCGAGCGCGGGTCGGGGGGTAGTGGCGCCTGGTGCACCGGCTGGGAATGGGGATGGGGGAGAACTTTGGTGGTAGACGCCGTGAACTCGGTATCACGGGGACAGGGTTCGCGTTCGCGTTCACGCTCACGCCGCTCGCGCACACCCCCATTCCCCGCACCATCATCCAGCACGGCGGCCATCCACGGGGGCAGGGGCACCTCGGCGTAAAAGCTCTCCAGCACCTCGAGGGGGTCGAGCGGGCCCTCCGAGTCGTCGTCGAGGTCTTCTTCCTCGTCAATTCCCCACCCCCGCGCGTGAGACGAGTGCAGCGACCCCTCGTGGCCGGTATAACTTATTGCACTTGCCGCGCTCGCCGCGCTCGCCGAAGCGCGGGAATACCCCGGCCGCACCGCATGCTGGTTGTACTTGTGGCCCTGGTTGTGGGTCAGCTCGCCGTCCCATCGATAGTGTTCATTCGTGACTCCCGGCGGCACGATGCCCCGGGACCGCGAGTCCTGGATATGGGATACGGGCCGCTGGTGGAGCTGCGGCCGGGGAGTAACCGGGGGAACGCGGACGCTGGCGGCCGACGACCGCCCGTCATCATAGTCGTAGTAGTACTCTGGGCGCATTTCGCGGGGCATGCTCCCGAAGCGCGCGTCCTCTGCCCGGCGGTGCTGCAGCGCTTCTCGGCGGGGCCGCTGCGCCGTCGGCGGAGACGAGTTGCGCGTTCGTGATTGTGAGTGAACCTGAGGTCTTGTGGACTTTGTGGACTTTGTGGGCTTTGCTGTTCCGGGCAGAGAGTGTGAGGATTGACCGAGTGGGAGCGGGGAGCGTTTAGGGTCGCGGTCGCGCTTGCGCGCGAAGAGCGTCGGGAAGGGGAGAAAGCTCGAGGACATGGTGGGGAGTGAAGAGGTGGTGTGCTTTGGAGGATCTGCGGAATTCCAGCGATGGGAAGAGATGAGGGCGGCGTCGCGATGAGAAGCTGGATAGAGAGGAGAATCGGAGACGCAGAGGCCAAGGAGAGGAGGCGCAGAGTAGCGCTGTTAAGTGAGATAGTGCGAGACGAGGGATGGGAACACGAGCTGGAGTCTACAAAGTCTACGACGCTTCTCGCGGTTCTCGCCTGTTTGTGCTCAAGCTCGCTGGCAGCGGGCAGTGCAGATGACAGTTGTCAGTCGTCAAGATGGGAAGCCAAGACATGCGGAGCGCGCGCGCGGTGGATCGTGCACGGGGCAGGATCAGGGAGTCTATCATTCAGCGTCCAGCGTCCAGCATTCAGCGCTCAGCGTCAAGCGTCAAGCCCCACCCCCGTGGTCCGGTGGCGAGCGGAGCTGAAACTGGGAACCGGGAGCTGGGAACTGGGAACTGGGAGTGGTAATTGTTCAAGAGGAGCAAGTGGGTGGTGGGAGGTGGGGGAAGCAGAAGGGGAAGCACACGACGGCTCCATGGCATGGATATCCATGGGATGGCGATCAGATATCAGATGCGGCAAAGGCATTCCACATTCCCTTTGTGCACTGCGACGACGAGTGGCCCATGTCCCTTGTCCCATGTCCAAGAGAAGTACAGCGCCCGGGAGCACCGCACTGCGCGCTCTGCGCGCAGCTGCTCGACATCGCCCCGCGCCCCGGCCTCGTCGGATCCCCATCCTCTTGGTTCTCGCATGGGCGTGTGGATCTCCAGGTTTCCAGCCTCTAGTGTAGACGATCCTGGTCCTGACATCCTGAGCGCTCGAGGATGGACACTGGCGCGAGTGCGACAACGGCCCGTCGGATGGCCTGCAACTGGCAATTGGCAGCATGCGCCACAACGCGCCACAGCCACAGTGCCACATTCACATACACATTACAACAGTTTCCATGCTCGATGCGGGCGGGGCACATTCCGTCTCCGGCCGTACTTCAGGTACATCAGGATATCAGTGTCAGGCCCGATTGCCAAGGCCGGTAAGCCAGTAGCTTTGCAGTTGGCAGAATGCGGATATCGCGGCCCATTGCGCAGCGCAGCGCAGCGTGCAGCACAGCGCGCAGCTCGTACATTCAGCGTGCATGCAGTAGTGATAAAATGTTTCTGTTTCTAGGTTTTACAACGTCTGTACAACTCGAATATACCAGCCTTTCCTCTTTGACTTGTCACCTCATCCCACGGCCTGGAGCCGCTCCTCATCGGCATAGAACTCGTGCCGCGGGGGCTTGTGCCGCGGCCCGTCCTCGGCCTCGAGGGCGGCCTGGAACGCGTGCCGGTTCCCCCGCGAGAAGTAGAGCGGCGGCGAGCGGCCCTTGGCCGATGCCTCGGTCACGAGACAGTGCATCACGCCCTGCGGTCAGCATGTGCTTTTGAGCGAGCGGCTTGGTTCACAAAAGGAATAGCCTATACTCACACTTCCGGGGACCTCGAACATGGCGTCCATGAGCACCTCCTCGAGAATGCTGCGGAGCCCGCGTGCGCCGCCGCCGCGGTCCAGTCCCTCCTGCGCGATGGCCTCGAGCGACTTGCGCGTAAAGCCCAGCTCGGAGCCGTAGCGCCGGAACAGCGTCTTGTATTGCTTGATGAGCGCGTTGCGCGGCTCGGTGAGGATGCGGATCAGGTCGTCCACCGCAAGGGGGTGCAGGGAGGACAGAATCGGGAGACGGCCGAGGAACTCGGGGATGAGGCCAAAGTCCTTTAGATCGTTAGTGGTGGGCTTGATCGTGCCGGTCTCGAGGGGGGTCGACAACGGTGCACCGAAACCGATGGACTGGTCGTCAGTTGAAGAACGGCAAAGCCTAGCAACTGACTCCTTTTCCAAGACGACGCTGTATGATGGCGTCAAGGCCGACAAAGGCACCGCTAAGGATGAAAAGGATGTTGCTCGTGTCGACAACGAATGTGTCCGCCTTGGACGCTGAGAGTCAGGCTTGCCGCGACATTGATACTCACCACCGCTGCCACCTCCGAAACCAGGGAGGCCCTCACGGACACCCTTCTTGCCCGGCGTGGCACCAAAGGTGCGGTTCATGGGATTATTCGGGTCCCAGGCAGGCGGGTCGCCACCGAACGGGCTCGATTCCGCCTTGGGTCCGCTTGGTCCACCGGTTGGATTATTTCCAGATGTATGGGAGGACCCGCTCGACGGAGGTGTGGATGAGATGGGGGCCGACTTGGCGGAGAGAGTGACATTCGTCCCCTCGAGAATACGCAGGAGGGCCTGCTGGACTCCCTCGCCGCCCACGTCGCGGCCACCACCCCACGTGCCAAACTCATTTCCGCCGCGACGAGCAAGCTTATCTACCTCGTCAATGTGGACGATGCCAACCCTGCTGTCAGTTCACAGTGAAGACCACGCAACTCACTCGGCACGCCCCACATCGTAGTCTGCCGCCTGGAGGAGACGGAGAATACAGCTCTCGACATCCTCGCCGACATCTGGTTGTCAGGTGAGCCGGGATCTGATCACCTACATCCGGCCTGGGTGTATGTCGTGGCATCGCACGACACGAACGGCACGTCGAGCGCACGCGCCAGTGTCTTGGCCATCAAGGTCTTGCCGGTACCGGTCGGGCCGCTGATGTCAGTCGGTTCGTAGTAAGCCAAACAACCCACACAATAAGAACGTTGCTCTTCTCGACATTCACATCCGGCTCTTCGGGCATGCTCCCCTCGAGGAGCTCGAGGCCGGCCTTGAGCTCCGCGACGCGCTGGGCACGCGCCTCCTCGTCCGTGCGGCGGTCCTCGCTCTTCTTCTTGCGCGAAGGCCGGTCAGACGCCCGTCCGTCATCGCTCACTGCAGACGCTGACGCCGTGTCCGACTCACGCCGGCGCCCAGCCTTGCCCAGCAGCGTTGGCCGCCGGGAGCTGAAGTACCCCTCTCCACGGCCTTATGTCAGCGATGTCTCGCGTGTGAGACTCACTCCACCGCTCCTCGCGCGACAACACACCATTTGGGAGAGTCGGGTCCGCCCCGTCCTCGGCGCCAGTCGCGCGCGTCGAGTCGCGCACGTCCCGGTCGTTCGTCTCGGCCTCGGGAGTATAGGTCGGCTGGTCCCACAGGAGGTTCTCGTTCGCCGGCTGCTGTGAGAAGATGGGCCCGCGGGGTGGCTCGTCCGGGTTCGGGAGGTGCGGCTCGATGCGACGATAGTGGTTGAACACACTGCTGTCAGGAGGGAAGACGGCGGTGACTAATGACTTACGCTACTGAGAGAGTCTTCTTCGCCACCTCCTGGCCAATGACATACTGCGAGAGATGGTTGTAGAGCTGCGTGTGAGTGGGGATGTAGCGGAGCTGCAGATGGAAGAGTAGAGTGAATGCCTGGAGAGAGAGTCCTAACATCTACAATGGCTGGGGCATGGAGGGCTAGCAACAGCCATCTCAATACGGAACCTCCTTCCCGGTTGGCCAATGGACACCACGCAACGTAGCTTCCTGCTGCCATAAACCGTATCGAGCAACAAGCTCGCGACAGACAATCACCTCAACCCCCATCCTCAGCCTGACTCACATCCTTGGGGGAGCTCGGGGCCTGGCTAAAGGTCGCGTTCCCGCGCCGCCCGAGCACGGGGAGCCAGGTGAGCGTGATGCGCCCTCTGGCGAACATGGGTGGCAAGATCTGGCGGTGGGGGTAGGGTGTGTGTAAAGGCTCGACAGGTGTATTCGGTGCGAGTGTGTGAATGCAACAGAGTAAGAGCAATCTAAATAGGGTAGATGGTGATGGTAGAGGAGGTGGGTTGTTATCGAATCGACTGGTGTACTGAATCGGTCGACGACGACTCGGTCGCGTAGGCGAGAGGAGAGGAGCGTGTCGGGCCCAGTGGCGGGTATTGCGGTTGGGTTGCGGGCGCTGTGGGGCGGGTGCGGGGCACTCTGGTAGCTTGTACAATTGCCACACGTCACCGACAGCCTCGGAGCCACCGTGGGAACCTCCGGAGGCGGCCGAATCCACTCTGCCTGGGGCCCCGATACCGAGCTGGCTGGACTTGAGCTCTTCGACAATATTCTTTCGAGACTTCCCCACCGACATCCCACATAACACAACGAGAGGCCCGTCGCTGACCGGGTTTCCCGGGTTTCCATCGAACGGAGTGAGCATGTGCCTCCACTCGAGGCCAGCACTCGGGCCCGCACTCGAGGCTCCCCCCCACTCGAGGACCGCACTCGGGGCCAGCACTCGAGGCCCTCCCCCACTCGAGAACCGCACTCGGGACCCGCACTCAAGGACCGCACTCGGGACCAGCACTCAAGGACCGCACTCGGGGCCCGCACTCGAGGACCGCACTCGAGGACAGCACTCGGGGCCCGCACTCGAGGACCGCACTCGAGGACAGCACTCGGGGTCCGCACTCGGCGTCCGCACTCGGCGTCCCCACTCGACGAGCGCCGCACTCGACGAGCGCCGCACTCCATGGCCCGCACTCCATGGCCCGCACTCGGGGCACATACTCCACGAAGCACTCGGAGCCCGCACTCGATGAGCACCACACACAAGGCCCGCACTCGGTCCGCACTGGACACACCACACCTTACTGAAGGCCTGGCCTCCCTAATCAACCGGTTTTGGGCGCGCCATGCTGGCGGGGTTTACGACAGTTCCGACGGCTCACGCAATCCCTCCTGAGCGCCCCTCAACTGCCGGCAGCCCCACATCGACCTGAAGCACACGAGAGTATTGAAGCACATCCAAGTCATATCGCGCTCTCCGATTTGATGCAGAAGTCACCTTGCAGCATCCTCAAGCTTGCCCCCCTTCTATGAACTGTCAGTCGCCGACGGCGCGACGGCAGGGAGTCTCATGCTCTCCTTCCCGGCCACCAGTGGACCGGTCCCAAAGCCAATCTCCACCGTATCAGCCAGGACCCCGGTGATCCCGTGATCCTTGCCGAACGTGAAGGGCCAGCTTCGACAGCTTGCTGCATACCCACTTCAATCACGGCTACGGTGGAGATTTTTCTAGTGCCGTTCCTGGCCAATTAGAAAATTGTTTTCAATCACCTAATCAAAAACGCTCGCTCCTAATAAATCCACCCTCTATACATTCATCTCGACAAGCTCGACACTCGGTACCTCTCTAGCTCGCTACTTTGGTCTCCAACATCTTCTCTTCCAAAGCTTGATGCTATCCTGCGTATGGCAATTCCATCTATGGTAGAATCCCGGGGTGGAGCATAGCTTTCCTCTGGAGAAAATGATTCTGTGAGCAAGTGAGAGTGTGCGAGAGGCAATGGCAGCTGGAGATCTAGTAGAGAGTGTCTTTCAGTACCATGAAACAACCACAAGGTCTTGTGCCATCCCTTTTATTCTCCTTGGCGTGTTCATCATCAGCTCGGAGCTCGGCGTCGGAGATCGGAGACCTAGGCGACCATGATTGTGATGGACGTCATGACCAGTTCGGAGGAAATTATCAGTACATCAACCGTGGGAAAGTCCGGAGCGGAATCAGATTTTGGACGGCCCACTGTGTGTGGAGTGAAACAGCTGTGTGGTGGTGGTGCTAATGTGCTCTGCTAATGTGCTCTCCATGTCCGTCTCGTTGCGGGCCATTGTAATCCGCGTTCGGCGTTCCAATCAATCCATTCCAACAACCCTCGTCGCATCCAATCCATTCCATTCCATCATATCTATAACAACCGATATCGCCATCCACACCCATCCCTGCCCAAATCAATCCCCGCGTCGTTCTCCGTCCTCTCAGCCAAGAGATTGTGCAAATCTCAAATAGCGACAGCTCGGCCTGCAACGGTCCTCTGTTTTGCCCAGCGCCACTGAGATTACCTTCTCCACACCCATCAACGACCCCTCGCGCGCGCGTCGCCATCTCTCATCCATCACCTCCCTCTCCACATAGTCAAGATGGCTGCCGTGGCGGATCCCAACAAGGTGCAGCCGATGGACGTGACGGATCTGAATGATCCCAACCGCTCAAGTCGCCGTGTTGCCTAGTGAGCATCAAGTGTATGAACATTGAACGCATGCTGACCACCTCAGTTTCTACGACCGTATGTTTGTCAACGCTTTATCACCTTGAGCTAACCATCAGATGATGTCGGAAACTACCACTTCTTCCTTGGCCACCCGATGAAGCCGCACCGCATCCGCATGACGCACAACCTTATCAGCAATTACGGGCTCTGCGACGAGTACGAGTACGATGCGCCGGACCCGACAGGCGACGGTGCGCGCCAAGTCAACGACATTACGTACGGTATGGGGCCGGACGTGCAGGATGCCGCCAAGTGGGAGCGCCGCATCATGGCCGGTCCGCGTGGCAAGGCCATGCAGGTCTTTGTGAGTAGTACCCAAAGGCTGGACTGACCGGACAGAGGCCACGCCGGGCAACCAAGACGGAAATGACTCGCTTCCACACCGACGAATACATTGATCTTCTCGAGGCGGTCACTCCCGAGACGGCGGAGGCCATGACCGGAGGGGGTGTTAGATGTGGGTGCATCCTAGTTTCACAGCTGACCCACCAGGTCTGACCGGCGAAGACTGTCCCGCGTTCGAGGGTGTGTTTGAGTTTTGCACAATCTCTGCTGGCGGCTCGTTGGGCGCGTGCGAAAAGCTAAACTCGGGTCACACGGACATTGCCGTCAACTGGGCGGGTGGCCTGCATCACGCAAAAAAGTCCGAGGCCAGTGGTTTCTGTTATGTCAACGACATGTGGGTGTGGAGTGCGTGCAGCGCGCTAATCGCAGTGTACTCGGCATCCTCGAGCTGCTCCGCATTCACCCGCGCGTGCTCTATATCGATGTAGACGTTCATCACGGTGACGGCGTTGAGGAGGCGTTCTACACCACCGACCGCGTTATGACCTGCTCCTTCCACCGCTTTGGAGAGTTCTTCCCTGGCACCGGTGATGTCCGCGTAGGTTATCGATAAAGTCCAATCTGCTAACATTAGGACACCGGCATCAAGCGCGGTAAGGGCTACGCAGTCAACGTGCCGCTCCGTGACGGCATCACCGACGCGACCTACCACACGGTTTTCAAGCCTGTCATTAGTAAAATTATCGAGACATTCCGCCCAGGAGCAATCGTCCTCCAGATGGGCGCCGACTCGCTGTCGGGTGACAAGCTTGGTGGCTTCAACCTGACTCTTGAGGGTGAGTACTGTGTGGCATCGCTTTGCTGACGTTCAGGACACGCTGAATGCGCACGCTTCGTCCGCAGCTTCAACATTCCCGTCATGATGGTTGGCGGTGGCGGCTACACGATCAAGAACGTCTCCAAGGCATGGACCAAAGAGACGGCCATCATGTGCGGCATAGAGCTGCCCGACGACCTCCCGTATAACCGCTACATGGAGTACTTTGGGCCGCGCTACAAGCTCGAAGTGCTGCCGACCAACGTTGACGACCACAACCCGCCAGAGTACATCGAGGCACTCAAACGGACAATTTTTGAGAACCTTCGTGACCTTCCCCACGCCCCAGGTGCACAGATGCGCCAAGTTTCCGGCAAGCCACTGTCCCGGGCGATGGGGATCAACAAGGAGGACGATGAGGAGGACCCTGACGGAGATCTCGACCAGCGTATCAAGAGTGAGTACATTGAGGCCCGTGTTTCCGCTGACAGTTAGAAATCTTCCGCCAACGGCAACTGCACGGGGACGCCGAGAGCGAATCCGATTCGGACGACGACGCGGCCGCATATGCGCGCCCGAACCGCGCGCGTCGCCAGGGAGGATTGTCACTACGGCCGAACCCGCGTCCGCGCGTCAACGGCTTTCCGTCAGCGAAGCGGCAACCGTCGTGCTCGTCACCGGAAGCGGACGAGGGCGAGGGCCGGCGGAAGCGCCAGTTCTTCAAAGCCCGCGTCGGCGACGGGACCTGGGACCCGACGCTGCTGTTGACGGGCGGTGTCAAGCCCGACGACGGGCTGGTGAACGGCGTCAAGCCAAAGCTGTTTGGAGGCATCCCCGAGACATGGAATGTGGGACGCACGAGCCGCGCGGGCTCGCCCATGAGCGTCTCTTAGAGTGTAGATTATGATTGTATGCAATGTTTAGTTTATGCGTGCGAGTGGATGCGGGGAAAGGGATTGAAGGGAGTGCTCGAGCATGCTGCAATGCTGCAATGCTGGGTTTGGTTGAATTTAGGCGTGCGTTCCTGGCCGGGTGGTGGAGGTCTGGTAGCTGGACGACGAGAGTGCATTCCAAAAGTCAACAACGCACCCATTATCACCATCATTATTCCCTTCATCAACATCCCCGTCTCCAGTCTCCAATGTCCCAAACAGTCTGCCGCGACTGGGCCGCGGGGTGAGTACAGCGCAAGGACACTCTGCAAGAGATAAAACTGACCGACTCCGCAGCCACTGCCGATTCGGCAACTCGTGCCGCTTTGCGCACCCGCCGAACAGTGAGTTCCTTGCAGGTGGCGGGATGGCATGTACGGCGTGTGTGACATGTGCGAGACGGTGGAGAACGGTGCTCGGGTGTTCATGTTGAGAAATGTACATCAGGGCTTGGAACTCACAGCTCGAGCTCGCAGCAGTCTGATAGAATATTGCTCCCTCCCCACACTGATGACTTCCCCGTCCCCGCCGCTAACACGACAGGAAACCCGACGAGCTCGCTCGCCGGACGCATGTCGAGCGCAAACTCTGTGCCGCTCGGCGCGCGCGCCTCTGGCCGCACATATCCTTTCAAGTACGCCTCCTTTTGTCTCTCACTAACAACAGTGCCGATAGCGTCGCGCTCGAGCTTGGGCCCGAGCGCCCCCAGTGGGAAATATCGTCCTTTGGAGCGGCAAAGTACGAGCCGAATGTCATTCTCGGGCCGGACCTGAGCTTTGAGGAGCTGCGGTGGAAGAGCGTACAGGCGCTCAAGAGCGGGACGCCGGACGCCTATGTCCGTGAAGAAGCTGCGGCCGTGTCGAATGCCAAGACGACGCTCGACCGCGCGCGCGACAATATCATACAGACCATCAAGAACGCCGAGAAGATGCACGACGCGCGCTTCGCGGGGGGTAAACAGCCTGGCGGGGACCGGCCCCAAGGATGGACCGAGGCCAGCGTCAACCTCAACGGCGGTGGGGGCGGCGGCGGGGCGTTTGGCCAGCCCGCGAGTGGAGGCTTTGGACAGTCGGCGTTTGGAGGGGGTCCGAGTGGTGGTGCTGGTGCGTTTGGCAAGTCTGCGTTTGGCCAGCCAGCCGCTACGAGTGCGTTTGGCGGTGGGGGCGGGGCTGGCGCAGGCGGAAGCGCGGGTGCCTTTGGCGCAAAGCCTGCCGGCAGCGCCTTCGGGCAGTCGTCCTTCGGCTCTGGGTCCGGCGGTGGGGCATTTGGGAGCGGGAGCGCTCCTGCCGCAGGGAGTGCGTTTGGGCAGTCGAGCTTTGGCACGAGCGCCAGTACGGGAGGCAGCGCGTTTGGCCAATCGTCATTTGGGCAGAAGCCTGCCGGCGGGGCGTTTGGGCAGAGCGCGTTCGGAAGTACGCCCGCGGCTTCTGGGGCTGCTCCGGCGACATCGGCCTTTGGATCCACTACCAACACCACCACGGCCGCTTCGCCGTTTGGGAGCAGCGCGTTTGGTGCAAAGAGCGGTACGGGAACAGCGTTTGGCGGGACATCGGCCTTCGGGCAGCCATCCACATCAACATCTACCCCATCTTCATCGGCGTTCGGGCAGCCTGCGTCATCAGCATTTGGCACATCCCCTGCCGCGCCAACAAGCGCGTTTGGCGCCCCGTCCACCGCCAGCGCATTCGGTACGACCTCGACAACGGCGCCGCCCGCCGGCGCCGGGTTTGGCCAGAGCGCGTTTGGCGCCAAGCCCGCCGGTGGTTCCGCGTTCGGCGCGCCCGCAGCAACTACGGCATTTGGCTCGTCCGCTTTCGGGGCGTCGCCGGCCAAGCCGTCGGCATTTGGATCACAGCCGGCGTCGGGGTCGGCGTTTGGCGCGTCGGCGTTTGGCCAGCCTGCAGCGTCTGGTGCGTTTGGGCAGTCCAATACGACTTCTGCGGGCGCGTTCGGACAACCAGCGTCTACCGCGACGAGCGCGTTCGGCCAGCCGGCCGCCGCACAACCGGCCTCCACGAGCGCGTTTGGCCAGCCCGCCGCCGCCGCGAGCAGCGCGTTTGGCCAGTCATCGACTGCCACCTCGGGGAGCACGAGCGCATTTGGCCAGTCGGCGTTCGGCAAGCCCGCCGGCACGGGAAGCGGGTTCGGCCAGCCTGCTGCGGGGTCTGCGTTCGGCACGCCCAAGCCGGCCTCGGGGTCGGCGTTTGGGCAGCCCGCCAGCGGAGGAAGCGGCGGGAGTGCATTTGGGCAGCCGGCCGCGAGCACGAGCACGAGCGCGTTCGGCACGCCCGCGAAACCCAGCGCGTTTGGTACCCCCTCCGGAACCGGTGCATTCGGGCAGCCGGCAGCAGGATCCGCGTTTGGCAACCCTGCATTCGGCGGCGCTGGCGCAAGTCCCGGCGACGGGACGTGGTCGTTTGCGGACCCGTGGTCGGCGGGACTCGAGGCGCCGAGCGATGCGGCGGTCGATGCGTTCAAGGCCGACGCGTTTGATATCGACAATGTGCCACTCGTCCCGCCGCCGATAGCGCTGCGGGCATAGGGGGAGATCGAGATTTCGAAATGTACAGTACATTCATTCCATAGACGCAGCACCAGCAGCACCAGCAGCACCAGCAGCACCAGCCAGCATCGTCCAGCCAAAAGTCATACATGCAGCGTCATTTATGTATCGTATCCAGTCCACGCCGGGTGGAACGGGCAGCGCCACGGGGCAGCGCCCAGTCAAACAAGTGCTTAGCGGAAACCGCCGGTCGAGCCGAATCCGCCTGCGCCGCGCGACGTCGCGCTGAGCGAGGGCACGCCGCGCACCGGCGCGGCATGCACCTTCTCGAGGACGAGCTGCGCGATGCGGTCGCCGGCCGAGACTGGTGTGAGCTAATGGAACTGACAGTCTGGCTGAACGTCACCTCCCTCAACCAGGACTCACTCTTAAATTCGGTGTCGTTATGGTTGAAGAGCACGACCTTGACTTCTCCCCTGTAGTCGGCATCGACGACGCCAGCGCCGACATCAATGCCGTGCTTGGCTGCGAGGCCCGAGCGCGCCGCTATCCTGCCGTATGTGCCGGCGGGAACGGCGACGGCGATCTGCGTGCTGACCATGTCGCGCCCGCGGGCAGGCAGGACAGTGTCCACGGCGGCGTACAGGTCGTAGCCTGCCGCGAGGGGCGAGCCGCGCGTCGGGAGCGTCGCCTTGGAGCTGAGGAGCTGGACGAGGAGCTCGTCCGTGGGCTGGGATCAGTAAGGCTTGGAGAGGCAGCTCACGGGAGTGACGGGTGCGCTGGCGCTGGCACTGGCGCCGTTGGAAGACTTTGCAAAGCTCGACGCGGTCGCCGAGGCCGGGGTGCGCTTGGGCGCCTCGTCCTCGCTGCTGTCGGGCTGGGCGATCTCGAGGTTCTTGGCCTTGACATCTGGCTCGCGCGCGGCGGGCGTCTTGGTCGGCGCGGGTGCAAGCTTGGGCTCCTCCTTGGGCTTGGGCTCGGACTTGGGCTCCTCTTTTGGCAGCGGGGTTGCGGCCTTTGGCGGCGTGCGCGAGAGCGGAGTCGCAGCCTTGACGGGCGACGAGGGGGGCTTGGCGGATGCGGGGCCCGAAGCGGGGGCCGAGGCGGGCGCAGACGGGGCCGACGAGGCCGAGGTCTTGATCGGCGCGGCGGAGATGGGCGCCTTGTTCGCCGACGAGGCGTTGGTCTCGAGGTCGACGAGGTTTGGGCGCGCGGTCTTGCCGCCGAGCCACTCGGCGGCGGTGAGCGCCGGCTCGATCGAGTTGGCGGGCGGGTAGATGCTGTTTGGTCAGCTTGGATTGCCTTGGGAAGCTCACTCGCTCTGGAAGCCCTCGGCCTTGCGGGGGACGAGGAAGGAGAGGGGCTCGATCGAGTTTGTCGAGAGCTTGAATGCGCGGGCAATCTCGTTTTGCGAGACATCGAGCGCGCGGCGCGGAACAAAGCCCAGGCCGCGCTGCGGGTCAGACGTCTTGTACTCGCTCAACGGGTAGAACTGGTCGTCCGCAAACTCGTAGTACCGAATGTTACCGTCGCTGAGAAGTCAGGAATGTCGCAGTTCAAGACTCACCCCTTGCCGGCCAGGAAGAGAAGGTCGTTGCCCTCGACAAAGTACGGAATGATGATGCCGCTGAGAGTTAGCACCAAACTAATGACATAACTCACGCGCTCGAGTCGAGGCTCTCGGTGTCGAGGTTCTTGAGGCCTCCCGTCTCCCAGAGGCTGAGCTGGCGGTCCGACATGCGGCTGAACTGCGTGTCAGTTCTTGCTGTACTCCTCAACTCACGCCAGTGGTAGCAATACGGTCGCGGTCGCCGAGCCAGACGACACGGGATCCCTTGATGCCGCCGTGTCCGTCAGTGACACGGACGGGTTCCGAACCAGAGCGCGGGTCAAAGAGGCGGAGCTTGCGGTCGCGGCAGGTCGTCGCGATGGTCGTGCCGACCGCATTCCACGCAATGCTTTGGATCCCGTCCTTGTGGCCCGTCAGCTGGAGCGCGGGGCTCTCCTGCCCGCCGACAATGTCCCAGATACGGATAATGTGGTCGCCGCTCGCGCTGGCGAGCAGACCGGCGGCAGCGGGGTTGAAGACTACATGGCCGGCCTTGCGCCCGCCGGCGTTCAGCTTGGCCGACGGCGTGAGGTCCTCGGGCTCCCAGCCCTCCTGGCCCCATCCCTCAAAGAGGCCGTCGTCGACGTTCCAGATAAAGACTGTCGTCAGCTTTTCACTGTTACTGTTTTGCGGAGCGCACTCTTCCCGTCCTCGCCGGCCGAGACGACGAGGTTGTCGTCAAACGGCGACCACGCCGTGTCGAGCACGGGGCCGGTGTGGCCGCGCGCGAGGGGCATCAGGTCGGGCAGCTTGGTCGGGAAGCCGGAGGGCGAGGGGAGGTGGACGGGCGAGAAGCTCGGGAGGACCGCAAAGGCCTGGGGTTAGCGGTGATGTTGAAGGGGTACTCACGCCTCCGCCCGAGACCTGCCAGTTGACGGCGATGTATTTCTGCAGTTAGTAGGGAGTAGTTGGGTTGGGGGCCATTTGGTGGTGTTGTGTCATGGCGGAAAGGACCAAGGCTCGCTCCGGCACAACAAAACACGACACGCCGCACACGACACGGCGAACAACACCGTGCACCCCACTCGGCCCGCTGCTTCCCTCGTTCCCGACTCACTCCGCCAGCAGTGACGAGGTCCGTGTCCCACGCCGAGCCGGACACCTTTGCATTCTCGTACTGGACCTTGGACTTGGATCCGTACACGTGGCGGTACTTTGACTGTGGTGTTAGGAAAGCGATGACAGACACCTAGCGGTCGCGAGACCGCGCGACCGCGAGACCGCGAGATTGGTGCTCACCGGGCGGACGAAGAAGGACATTCTGGCGGATGGTTGAGAGTATGCGGGTTATGAGTAGAGGTGGGAGTGCGGGAGAATAGTGGGGAGTCGGAGGGGAGAGGCGGCGATGCGAGAGAGAGGGAGAGTAGAGACTGTTGTTCAACGAGTGTTCTCCTCGGGATGGGGGGAAATGACGAGAATCAGAGGATGGCTGCCACCTCGAAAGGACATTGCATCCAGCTCGTCCCAGGCACCACCATATCCAGCGACCACAGCATCCGCGCCACGACCACCCACACACCAACTCCCTCCATCGAGCGCCAGCGCGTCATGTACGCAGCCTACAACCGTGGGAAAGCGTGTCTCACAATCCGCAAAACACACCCCCAGTCTCAAGTCGCAGTCTCAGTCTCACACTGCATCCTCCTTCATACACCTATCCCTCTCCCGTATCGATACAACCATCTGCATGTATGTAAAACAGACTATTACTAGACATATTATGACTATGGCTCAAGACGGAGAGTACGTGCAACCTCTAGGTGATGGTGATAATCTCGCCCTTGGCATCGCGGAGCACGACGAGGTCGCAGGGGATGACCTCGCCAGAGTCCATGTACGTGAGCAGCGTCTGGTCCATCGGGTCCACCCTGTCTTGTCAGCACCTCTTGTCCTCTTGTTGCACTTGTCCACCCACTTGATGTTCATCTTCTCGATCCACGCGCGGCCGAGAATCACGTCAAAGTGCGGCTCCTCGGACAGCATGACCGTGTGCACGCCCGTCCGCGAGCCGACAGTGATCGGCACATTGCCGAGAATCTGCAGCCCGCTGTAACCCCCGCGGCCAGGTGTTTGCTGCATGTTAGCACGGAGAATACGACCCCGGACTCACCTTGCTCGAAATAAGGCCGTGGCGCATGGCAAAAGAGCGCGATACGTAGATATGACGATGGCCCGACTTGAGGAGCATGCGTACTGGAGTCAGCACCACTCGGCCACTCGACTCCGCACCATTGTTGACGTTTCCAACCTTGCCGAGCACGGTGCGGACGCCGTTGTTGGCATGGAACTGGTGTAAGCTGGAGCCGCTCCAAGCACGCGTGTGCTGCCGAGTGTGCTGCCTACCTCTTCCCACTGGCGGCGCTTGACGTCACCGAGCGGCTCGGCGTCATCGTCGCCCCATTTGCTGCGGTGCGAGCGTGTGCTGCGTGCGGAGCGGACGCTGCGTGCGCGCTGCTTTTCTGCATTCGGGATGCCGAGCGAGGTCGACGCCGTGAGTATGTCGGTCGTCGGCGCGCGGATAGTGTACTCTGATGGAGCGTGGCTAGCACGGCGCGGCGAGCGCGGCGACGACACGGCCGAGTCAGCGACAGAACCCGCCCCCGACGGCCCCTTCTTCTTCCGCTCGGTCCGCGCCTGCAGCTGCGCACTGGCAGACACATATGTCGGCGGCGACGCGCCCATCGCGTGCCCGTTCCCGTTCTGCGAGTTCGGCGCCGTCGACTGTACAATGTGGAGCGTGATGCTCGGCGTGGGGTTGCTCTCAGCCTCCGACTTGAACCGCGCATTCACAATCGCGAGGTCGTCGTCTGTAGCAGTCAATACCCAAGCAATCCTAACTGCTCACCATCTTCGAGCGACCAGCGGTCGCCGTCAAACTCGTACACGATGCCGGCGCCTCCCTTGTTGTTGCGCACGGCAGCATCGTCGTCGGCCGACAGCCGCGCCTTGGTGAGAATCCGCTCAATGAGTCCCGCGCAATCCTCCTTCTCTGGCAGTCAGCATGGGCCGTCATTTATGCAAAGGGGGGAAGAAGTGGAGGTGCGATGGGGGCGCGTGACATGTCCGAATGTGCAGCGCCCGCTGCGCGCTGCGATCGGCTCACCTTTTGCGGAGAGGGCGAATGTCTTGGTCGGGGCGTGGACGTTGTATATAAACATGATGTATGGGATACAGTGTGGGAATCGAAGGAGAAAAAAGTAGAGAAAGAGAAGAATGATAAGAAGAAGAGCAAGAACAGGAGTTAGGGAATCAACATTGGGAGTGCCATCAACACTCTTTCAACATGGCAAAAGAGGGGGAGACAGTGGGTCGGCGTGGCGCCGTGGGCGGCGTGGAGCAGCCGAGCAACAGGGAGAGCACAGGGTGAGGGAGGGAGGATGCGAGAGGCACATCACGTGACCCAGTAGCACGTGGACATACGTCACTGTCGCATTGTCATGCACCCTCCCTGAAGGGGGCCCCGCAAAGCGTGATCCACCAAGAGCGCTAAGCGAGCCTCGACGTCATGATCCGCGTGTGCCAAGGTCAGGGTGCGGGGAGGCTAAAATCGGGGGGACGGATCGGCGGGACCAGATCTCCGGGTGCTGTTCCCGTGCTGCCGGGCCATGCGAACAAAACGTGGGATTCGCGCGAGGTGGAATTCGCGCGAGACGCACGTTTCTCCTTTCCCTTGGCCCTGATCTGCTCATGATCTCCGGAACCGCCGGGGTGATCGGCTAAAAGGATGCTCGCAGCGAGCACGATAGGTCGAGTAGCGACAAAAGGCTTACCCATGGCCGGCGCGATAACAGCTAATGGTGGGAGCACATGGCTGCATGCAACGGATTTGGTGCAGGGCTGAGTTCTAATCTCCGGTCTGTGCTCCGGGTTCTCGCATTTCGGTAAATACGCCACGCCCAACCATATCCTCTGGCCATTTGCGATGGTCGTTTGCCGACGGGAAATTACACCACGACAATTGGTGGATTCCGTAGCTGGACATGAGGACTGCCATGCTGGGACGGTGGGCTCTGCCGATCTGCCGTTCGCGGGTGGGCTGGTAGAGGCACGCCGACTGATGTGGAGGTCGGCGTCTAGTGCTGCGAGCTGGGCGATATGATTTATTCGATTCAAATGATTAGTGATCCTTGGTGAGGGTGCGGGGATGCCGGTCGGTACCCCACAGCCGGCCGGGAGGGGCTCACGGAGGGACTAGCGTCCGCGGACATCTTCAAGAGTGGCGACCATCGACAGTGGCGACGCTGCCGTGCATGATGATCCACGATTGTTGGGTAACATGCAGTTGACTCGCTGTATCCTATGCGTCGCCAGCAATGTGCCCGCAATCAGTGTGCCTGCAGCCAAAAGCTTGCTTTGCCCGTGGACTATTGTTGTTGTGACTATGTGGGTTTTATCTAGGGTGTGGCAGCAAGAGCTCACATGACCCGCCCCCCGGCTGGTGCCCGGCACTCGTCGGAATCGAGGATGCAGTAAAACCTTACCAATGTGCCACGCGTCCTGAACACGCAGCAAGCGTGTAGCCGGGCTGCGGCCGCGCGGCGCGCAGCAACAAGGATGTGGAGATGGGGATGTGGATGGAGATGGAATGCACCCCGTGTTGGAAAGCGGGTTAGCGACGGGTGTGTGCGACTCTTCTCTTCTACTACTGTCAATCGGCCTTGTCCTCATTCGCCCGCCCCGCATTCCCACCGACCGCCGGACTTGCCCACCTTATATAAACACAAACCCCACCCATCGCTCTCGCGAACTCCCGCGCCTCTTATTACCCCCCCTTCCTTGACTTTTCTCCCTCCCCATCCCCATCCCCATCCCTCCCATCGTTAATCGCACAAACATGTCCCCCAAGGCCCCCAAGCCCAAGTCCTACGAGGCCGACCGCGACACCAAGTCGAGCCAGGCCGTCTACACCGCCTCGAACGGCGCCCCCATCCCCCACCCCTATGCCACCCAGCGCGCCGGCAACCAGGGCCTCCTCCTCCAGGACTTCCACCTCATTGAGTGAGTGCAGAACCGATCAGAGTATTGGGGCGAGCGCGCAGCGCGGAGGGGCGGCATCCACCTCTCGGCGAGTCCGAGAACGCCACTCCTCACTGGGGAGTAACCTAGCCGGCGGCTAGTGCCCCCTGGGTAGAGGAATACGCCGAGGAGCCGAGATGCCCTGCCAGTCCCTGCGGAGACCCGCCCCCACTCTCTTTCCGAGCCCCCCCACCTTCTTCATCCCGCTGACAACCAGCCTGCTCGCCCACTTTGACCGCGAGCGTATCCCCGAGCGTGTCGTTCACGCCAAGGGCTCGGGCGCCCACGGCGACTGGGTGTGCACTGACGGTCTCGAGGACCTGTGCATGGCCGACCTGTTCAAGAAGGGCTCCAAGTGCGGCGTCTCGGTCCGCTTCTCCACTGTCGGTGGCGAGAGCGGCTCCAGCGACAATGCCCGCGACCCCCGTGGCTTTGCCATCAAGTTCCGCACCGCCGAAGGCAACTGGGACATGGTCGCCAACAACACCCGTGAGTGGAGAGTTGGACTCGATGGGGAATGTTTACTGATTGCCAGCCGTCTTCTTCCTTCGTGACGCCGCCAAGTTCCCGCACTTCATCCGTGAGTTGAGACGAAACTTTGAACTCACCTCCAGACACCCAGAAGCGCCACCCGGCGACCCACCTCGGCGGGGGCGACGACTCGACCATGTTCTGGGACTACCTGTCGCAGAACCCCGAGTCGTGCCACCAGGTTATGGTGAGTGCGAGGCGATCAAGTGGTGTGAGGAATGGTGATCGGGAGATGCCATCACAGGCATCTTCTAGATCTTATCGTCTCTCCCGCACCGCCGCTATCTATCTCCCGTCCCATACTCACACCCACAGGTCCTGATGTCCGACCGCGGTATCCCCGACGGCTTCCGCCACATGCACGGCTACTACGGCCACACGGTCAAGCTGTACCGCAAGGACGGCTCGTGGGTGTACGCGCAGTTCCACGCGCGCTCGAACCAGGGCATCAAGACTCTCACAAACGAGGAGGCTGCCAAGCTCTCGCCCGACCACGGCCAGAAGGACCTGTACGAGGCGATTGAGCGCGGCGAGTTCCCGTCGTGGACCCTCTCCGTCCAGATCATGACCCCCGAGCAGGCCGTCGAGGCCTGGGAGAAGAAGGGCATCAACGTCAACGACCTGACCCACATCTGGCCACACAAGGACTACCCCCTCCGCCAGATTGGCAAGTTTGAGCTCAACACCAACGCCAAAAACTACTTTGCCGAAATTGAGCAGGCCGCCTTCTCCCCCTCGCACATGGTTCCCGGTATCGAGCCGTCGGCCGACCCCGTCCTCCAGTCCCGTCTCTTCTCGTACCCCGACACGCACCGCCACCGTCTCGGCGCAAACTACGCCCAGCTCCCCGTCAACCAGAGCGCGACCGGCTACCAGGCTGCCTCGTTCCAGCGCGACGGCCCCATGGCCTTCTACAACCAGGGCGACCGCCTCAACTACCTCGCCACGGGCGAGGGCAACGCCCCCACCTTCTCCCAGTCGCGCGCCAACCTCGACCGCGTGCACGGCGGCTTTGTCGCAGAGTCCATCTCGTACCTCTCGGCCATCCGCCCCGAGGACTTTAACGCCCCGCGCAACCTCTGGACCAAGGTGTTTTCCCAGGGCGAGCGCGACCGCTGGATCAAGACTGTTTCGGGCCACATGTCGACGTGCAAGAACAAGGAGGCCATCCGCCGCCAGATTGCAATCTTCCGCACGGCCCACCCGGACATTGGCACCGCCCTCGAAAAGGCCACCGGCATCAAGGGTCACGAGACCATCAAGGGCATGGCATTCAACGGATGCGGAAACGCCATGGACCCCAACAACTTTATTCCGGCCAACGGCATCCGTGAGGTTGGCGGCGTAAAGGACAACGGCGCACCCATCCGTGCTGCCAAGCTCTAAGCGAGGCGGGAGGCAAAAGGTTCCACTAGTAGCCAGCTTGTATTCGTGCTATATCATGGGGTTCGTAGGTCTGAAGATGATGCAGCGTCGTTGTGATACCATTATCTGCAGCCGCAACAGTTTGAGAAAACCATACCACTAAACTGCATGTACTACCACACTTCATGTCTACATCTCATCTACGGCGTATCCAATGCACCCAATACTGCTATACCTATATACTAATAAAGCGCCTCGCGCATGCGCTCGCGCCGCTCCATCTCGCGCACCTCCTTGACCTCGGCGATGAACTCCCTCGCACGCGCGCTCATGTCCTTGAGCAGCGCCCCGCGGTCCCACTCTGTGCGCGCGCGCCACACGCAGTCGAGCAGCGTCGCGCGCAGCTGCTCCAGCTCCTCGACGTTGAGCGGCGCAGTGTCGTCGCGGAGGACGGTCGCGAGGTGCTGCAGCTCGCTGGCGGGAACGACGAATGGCGGGTACACTGGCGCTGGCGTCGGCGACTTGGCTGCTGGAGTGGGCGGTTTCGGCGTCGCCTCCTTTGCTGCCTCTTGCGCCTTGGGGGACGTTGTCTGCGGCTGCGTTGCCGGAATGGACTGTATAGACTCGACACGCGTGAGCTGCGTGCCGTTCTGGATCGACTCGATCGGGTCGACATCCATCTCGTCCTCGCGCGCGCGCTTCGCAGGGCCGTGCGTCTCGTCATCCTCCCGCACACGCTTGTGGCCGTTACCGTTACCGTTACCGTTGGCACCGGCCGCCTCGTCGCCTGCACCAGCCTCGACAGACCCGTTCGCCGGCTCGCGCTCCTTCTCCTTGGCGTCTGCCTCTGCACGCTCCTTCTCGCGCTTCGCTTTCCGCTCGGCCTTGCGCTCCCGCATGCGCTGCGAGTACCGCTCAAACTCGGGGTTCCACTTCGGGTCAAACGTCTGCACGTGCGCCTTGGCAAACGCGCACATCTCGCTGACCTTGAGCTGCTCGGCGCCGCCGATGTGCCTGGCGTTCTCCTCAATCAGCGCAATATCCGCCAGGAATTCGCCGGGCGTGTAGTACTTGTGCTTGATGAGCTTGTGCTGCATAATGTCGATGTCGATGTTATGCGCCTCGATCTTGTGAGTGGACGCCGCCTCGGACGGTTGCGCACTCCCCTCGACAGTCTCCCGGGCGAGCACCGCCTGGATAGCCGGGAGAGTCGGAGCAGCGGCAGGCGGAGGAGGCAACGTGGGCTCGGTTGATGTAAATGACTCGATCACGACGTTCTCCTGGGTATCCGGAAGGGCGACGGGCGGAACGATAGCCAGTTGGGCGACAGGCGCCTCACCACTGATCTCCATCAGCGCCGGTCCGCCGTTCACAAGTTCTGGCGGCGGCGGGACGGCAGCTGCGTCGGGGACGCCCGGAACAGCGGGCTCAACCACAGGAGGGATGCTGCCGTTGAGAATCGCCTGCGCGGCTCGCTCTTCAGCGGCCACTTGCTGGGCCTGTTCACTCTCGAACTGTGCTCGCATAAACGCTGCCTCCTTGGCCAGCGCCACCGGACGGCGGTACTTTCTCGCAAAGTCGGACACCAGCGAGGTAAAGCTGAGCGTCATCATGTTCCTTGCGGCACTATCGCGCTCCAGATCGCGGGCGACCTCGGCCTGTGTCGGTTGACGGGGCGGAAGCGGCTCAGCAAGGGGAAGAACCTCGAGCACACGCTTTTTCCGCGGGACACCATCCGGGAAGTCTGTCGGTTTACGCTCGACGGAGGAGAGCAGCTCGGCAAAGAACTGGTCGCGCTGGGTCTGCAGTGTGAGTTAGAGCACACCCGAACAACTCACGGCTGATGGTTTCCTCAACTCGATGCGGTTCTCAGTTCCATATCCGAACCACCCGCGGACGTCTGACGGGAGACTGCTCAACGGGCCATCCACGATGGCAAGCAGGAGGACGGGATCTGATGGCGGGATGCCATCCAGTAGGGCACGCGTGGTTGCACGCGCAGTGTCGGACACGGTCGACGCCCACTGCGACAGTGACGGGATGAAGATGATACTGGGCTGGTGGCGCTTGGCCTCGACGAAGAGCTGCACAATCGCGGCTTCGGTAGTCCGTGTCGAATCGCTCATCAACGTTGCGAGATCGAAGGCTTGGACGTGGAAGCCCTCGAGATGATGCAGAATTGCAGGGCCGAGGTACGTCTGACCAGCTCCATGTGGGCCGTACACCAACAGACGCGGGCGGTATGTCCGCAGCTTGTCAAGCGCTAATGTCAGCACGATCCACTCTGAGTAACTTACACTGCAGCATGAGCTCCTTCTCGAATGTATCCCCCTCATCGTCCTCGTACTGAGCCTCCTCGAGCGCCGTGCGGTTCTTCACTGGCGGGAGTGCCCGGTCCACAGCCGTCTTTAGCCGGTCGAGGTCGTCTTGGAGAAGGGGTACGAGCTGCTTGGGCAACTGGATTGCCGCAGAGGATGTGGAGCGAGCGGAGGAAGGAATGATTTCTGCTGTCAGTTGATGGAGCAGGAACAGCAACTCACTCTTCACTGCAAGCATAAAGTCCTTTGGCTGCACATGGATGGACCCAGGCTCGACAAGCAACCTGTCGTTGGTCTTGTATATCTGGGGATACCTTCGCTGAATCGCGTTCAGCGCAGCCTCTGTGGACAAGGCACGCAGGTCAGCACCGCCATAGCCCTTGGTAAGAACGGCAAGCGTGTCGAGCATGTCCTCTGGCAGCTGGGGTGACCACTCGCGCGTGTTGATCTTGATGATCTGTCGCCGCGCATCGAGGTTAGGGAGCGGGAAGTAGAACTCGCGGTCGAAGCGACCAGGACGGCGCAGCGCGGGGTCCACGGCGTCGGGACGGTTCGTTGCTCCAATGACGATCACCTGCCCGCGGCCGTCCATACCGTCCATGAGAGCGAGCAGCGTTGAGACGAGACTCGCGTGGATTTGGTCCTGCTTACTGCTTCGCACCGGCGCCAAGCCGTCGATCTCGTCGAAGAAGATGATACTCGGCTGCGACGCGCGTGCCTCCTCGAAGAGCATGCGCAGCTGGCGCTCTGCCTCACCGACCCATTTTGACAGCACATCGGCACCCTTGCGCATGAAGAAGGCTACGGTCAGCAACAGCCACGGCCTCCGCACTCACAGATCTTCGTGTTCCCGTTGCTGCACGAGGCAGCGAGCGCACGGGCAAGGAGAGTCTTACCCGTACCCGGCGGACCATGGAAGAGGACGCCGCGGGGCGGAATAATGCCAAACTGCTTAAACAGCTCGGGGTACAGCAACGGCAGTGCAACCATCTCCTTGAGCTGGTCAATGTGGTTATCCAACCCTCCCACACGATCAAAGGTGACGTTGACATCGACGCCCAAGGGATCAGCATCGGCCGTCGCTACAAGTCAGCCAACCATCGCGGCAATCATGGAATATCAACTGTACGCACAGGACTTGGGATTGAAGCGACCATAGTTGGGAACGTCCGTGGGTCCCGGGACATTGGGCCCAGCGGGACCTGGTCCTGCGGCGCGCGACGGGCCGGCCATTTGGAGATTATCGTCCTGTTGTCAGCTTGAAAATCGACGCTTAGCTCACAGAATCTGAAGAGTCGGGATCTCCCATGGCCTGCGCCATGTTGTCGCGCCCCTTGGACATCCAAGGGAGCTTGTTCATGGCCGCGAATCCAAAGCGCGGTGCGCCCCGTGGACCGCCCATCGCGCGGACGGCCTCCGCCTGCCGCTCAGCGGCAGCCAGCTCGGCAGTCATGTCGATCGGGGGGAGGGTGTAGTCGACATTGTTGCGTTTGCGGAGATTGCGGCGGCCACCGGTTTCTTCCTCAGAGTCGGCACGGCGCGAGTTGCGTGTCATGCGTGCCGCTGCTGCTCGAGGAGCGGAACGCAGGCTCTGGCGGGTCCGGCGCGGTGGGCTGTCAGCCAAGGACGGCTCATCTTCATCCTCATAGTCGTCAGCCACTGGTTCTGGACTGGATGACGGAGAGGGCGATGCCGAATCGGAGGGTGCAAAGGACTCGGCATCGGCGGACGAGTGGCGAGCACCACGAGAGCGTTGGCTCCGCGGCTTCTCAGCATCCTCATCCCCTTCGCCGTTTGCTGCGGGTTCAAACTCGTCCTCGTCGTCGGGATCCGCTATGTACCGCCCTTTCCGCTTCGTCGCACGTGTGACCGGCTCGATGACGGGGCTGGTGGTCAACATCTTGCCCTCAAAGTCGTCGGCGTCCGCAAACTCTGGCTCAGGGGTCTTTGTGACCGGCGGAGCAGCGGCCGCAGCGGCGCGACTGGAGCGGCGAGTCGCATGGGAGTGTGTTGGTTGCGGGACATAGTCGGCCTCGCCAAACTCCTCGTCATCCCCATCATGCTCGACTCTCGACGACCGCGTGCTGCGTGTTGGGCGGCGTGACGAGCGTGTTGGTGCGGGTTCCGGTGCACGAGGCGATGGCGACGGCGAGTGTGCTTCAAAATCACCATCGTCGCTGTCCTGCGCATAGTTGATTTTGGTTGCACCACGGCGAGGGCGTCCGGTGGATTGTGCTGCTGGAGCCTCGCCCGCCGGTGCGGCGGAGGCTGTCCGCGACGCTCGCCGCCGGGACGGCATGGTGGAAGTGGAGGTGGAGGCTACCGGAAGTCGGAGCTTGATCCTGGGGATGTGGGGAGCAGCTACGGGATTGTTGTCGAGTGGATGGCTATTGTTTGTGGGAGAGGCCGACACGATGGCGGGTGGGCCTTCTGGCAAGGCCTGGGGCGGTGTGTTGTCAGGGGGAGGGGCGTGTTGCTGTCCTTGCTGTTGCAGCTGTTGTTGCAACAGCTGTTGTTGTTGTTGCCACTGCGCCGAGGGCGGGGTTGGGATAACAATAGGGTTGTGGTGTAGGGGAGGGGAGAGATGAGGCGCGGGCTGGGAAAAGGCCTGCTGAGCGGTGACGGCAGGGGCTACGCCGGGCGGCGGTGTTGCAATTGGGGCGTATGCGGCAGCGTATAAATGTGGGCTACGGGCTGCTGCTGAGAGCTGGGGTGTTCCTGGGGACGGGGATGCAAAGCCTAGCTGTTGTGGATGTTGTTGTTGTTGTGCTGTTGTTGTGGATGGATAGTAGAGATGGGATGTTGCAGAAGAGGATGTTGGAGGAGTCGAAGTCGACGACGAATTGAATCCACCCAGCAGTGGTGCCTGGCTGGCTGGTGCTGGTGCTGGTGCTCCAGGCTGGGGACTGTACAGTGGTGGTGCGCGGAATCCCTGGACACCATTCAAGTCACTTCCGTATGCCCAGCCACTATCGCCTCCGCCTCCCGCGCCGCCGTACACAAACGCGGCGTCAGAGTACTCTCCAGACTGGAAGGATGCTTGCGGCCCACCTCCGAGCGGCGGTGACTGTTGGTGGTAGGGAAACTGTGGTGAAAACACTCCGCCACCAGGCAACGAGTTAATACCCGGGTGGTGACTAATATTATTGTTGTTTTCACCGGCGCTGCCACCGAGCGCGTGCCTGCTCCCCGGACTGCTGCTGCCCGCGGGGTACAGATGCTGCAAATTGTGCGGCGGAAACGCGTGCGCATGCGCGTGCTGCTGTGGATGCTGGTGCGGAAAGCCAGACGGATATCCCGTATGGTTCGACATCTAAGCACCGGGGAGACGGGGCACACAGGCGCCCGGAACAAACAAGAGGAATCGCAAAAAGGGACTGAACGGAGAAGAAACCTTGCAGCGCGGCAGTAATCGATAACGGAGTGCTCCGAAAAGGGCCGGGAGCCAGGCGACGAGATAAGAGCAAATGCTAGGGCGGGGGCAGGGGAGAGGGCGTGTCCGAGCAAAAGTCTAGTAATGTTGGTGGTTCACGCGCGGCCGAGGGGGGGCGGTGGCACGTCCGTGGCGACAGGATCCAATAGGAGTGTGGAATGCTGTGTTTCCGCAAGAACGACGGGCGGCGAGAAGCGAGTAGGGGGTTGCGGATGGGAATAAAGGTGGAGGATGTGGAGAGATGGATGCACAAGGTGCTTCGCGATGGGCAGAGGATGGGATGATGATGAAAGCGGATCAGACGACGACCGGAGAACGACTCGAGCACAAGACGCGTCGCGCAGAGTGGGGGGTGCAGAGAGCAAGTGGGCCATTAGAAAAGTGCTTTAGGAAGAGAGACGAGGGGAGTGATTAGACACAGACCATTATCATTACCCTTGATTCTAAACCGCCACCCGCGTCTGCCCAGCATACCATCATCTGTCCTTGATCGCCGTCATTCTTCAATCGCTTCGAGCCGTCGTCGAGCCCACTCATCTCCCCATCTCCCATCTCATTTCCCACTCATCTCAACTCTCTCTATCACCCTCGCCACAGCCTCAACCTCTACAGCATCACCCCCCTTGCCCTGGCACAACCCACATCTATCATCACAGGACACAGCACCCCATGCAGCGCCTGTACGAGGACGATATCGAGGTCCCGCAGACGCTCATTGACCTCTTTTCGGACCCGACCCAGCCAAGCGGAAACGTCGGTGTGCGGCGGCATGCCCGCGTCTCCCGCTCCCTTGTGAGCGACTACATTGCCGCAACGGCGGAGCGCAACGCCGCGGGGCCGAGTAGCGGGAGTGGTGCGCGCAACGCTCCGGCGCCAGATTCCGCGCCTGACTCCCTCCCAACCCTCTCCCTCGACCAGTTTCTCGGCACGCCGCCAGGCGCCCCGCGATCTTCGCCACCATCGCGCGCCCGCGATCCCCATCCCCGCGGGCTGGGCACCGTCTGGTCCAACCAGAGCACGACCAACCTCCGCGACCGTGACCATGACGAGCTCGAGCGCGATCGTCGCCGCTTCCGCGAGGTGTTCCCTTGGACAGCGGCGCGGGACACGCACCGGCGCCTGCCCGTAAACGTTGGAAATTCTGGTGCCAATACCTCTCCCCCGAGCCGGGCGACAACGCGCGCAGAGGCGATAGCAAATACCACAAGCACGCTGACTGCCGCATCTACAGCCGACGACCCTCCGGCCAACCGCGCACGCAGGACGATCCTCCAGGACACGGCGCCGCGCCCGCGCCAGCAGCAGCAGCAGATCGTTCCCTCTGGAAGCCACTTCTCGTGGGTGTCATATGTCCCTTCTCGGAGTCTGGGTCGCGAGCGCACCACCCCGGCGGAGTCTGCGCCCGCTGCACCCGCTGCACGCACCAGTACCAGTGACAACGTGATAGTTGACAGTAGCCAAAATGCAGCAGAGGCTGGGAGCAGCACTGCCGCGAACACTGCAACGTATAGGCTAAACGCAAGCGCAACCGCGAGTGCAAGCGCGAACGCAAACGCGACGGCCGACACCCGCGACCGCCGGAATGCGGACCGCACCGAGGGCAACAGTGAACGCAACGAGCGAATGGCGACGACGGTTCTGCGTCGGCGGCGCACAGGCGAGCGCCCGAGGCAGGTCATGTACGGCTTTGATCCGATGGACATCTCGCCGCCGGGCGGTGGCGACGATCATATCTGGGACATGCTCGGCGATCCGGACAGCGACGACGACGACCGCTGGGGAATGTACCTGACGCGGCGGGCCGAAGGCTCTGGAACCGGGCAAGCGGCAAACGTTCTCGACCCACTGTACCTCGACGGATGGGGCACGCCGCCAGATTCCGGTGCCGCCCTTTCCCGCGGCGGGTTCAACCGCCGCCGACAAAGCTTCCGCGCCAGCCGCGAAATCGCCCCTGACTGGGACACGGAGGAGATCAGCATGGACGCGCCGTCGGCGTCGCGGCCGGCGTCGGCTCTCCCGCCGACGAATATCGACCTCCTCGCACGCGTCCCTGCCCCGATCGTCGTGGGCGAGACCCGCCCGCGACCCGACGACGACGCCGAGACATCCTCTGCCAAACGCCGGAAACGCACAATGCCCCGCCCCAGCTATATCTCCTACACCACTCTTCCCCTCTCTGCCGATCTCCCACTGGAGTTTGACCAGCCAGACGCACAGTCACATCTGGAAATCACCCCAATGTCCGACGGGCGGCACCGGATCGCCTTTGCCGAGTGGCGCGGTAACGATATAACAGGGCACATGGACGACTCGTGTGCTGTGCGCACGACACTCCCCATCCCTCCCGGCATTGGCGTCTTCTACTTCGAGGCAGAGGTGCTGTGTACTGGCAAGGGCGCGAACATTACCCTTGGGTTTATGCTCGGCGACGCGGACCTGCGCCGCCTCGTCGGGTGGGATATCGGCACGTGGGGGTGGCACGGCGACGACGGCAAGATATTCGAGCAGGTCGGCGAGGGGCGCGAGTTCTCCGAGCCGTGGACGGGTGAGTCGCGGAGCGCGGAGCGCGGAGCGCGACGCGCGACCTGCGCAGCTGGCTACTCTGAAGCAGCTGCGACCCCTCATATCTGGCTAACAACAGTGGGCGAGATCGTCGGCCTCGGGATCGACTACACGCAGTCCCGCGCGTTTCTCACACGCAACGGCGTGCTGCAGGGACACGTCTTCCAGTCCCTCCCGCAACGCCTGCACGTTGCGGTCGGGATGCAGAGCGCCGGCGAGGCGGCAGCAATCAACCTCTCCGGTCCATTCAAGTACGACATTGACGCGCACGCACGCCAGATTCGCGACAGGGTACGCAGCCAGCTTGCGCGCCCGCCACAGAGTTTCTCAGACAACCACCAAGGCCGCGTGCCGCGCATCGCGGGCGTAGCCCCGCGTATCAGGCCCGACGCGCCCCCACTTCCGGAGGGCAGTCCGTTCGCCAATAAGGGGGAACACGCCCAGGCAGTCCTCGTGCTAGACTATCTTGCGTCGAGCGGAAGCGGCGCGCTGTCCCTCGTGAAGCGCGACATGGCCGCACGAGGCTGGATCCCGCCCCCGACATGTACCCCGGCCGCGGCCCCCGCGGATCCCGACGTCCCGATATCAGAGTATCCCTCCCCCGCGGCGGGCGTCGCGGCCGTCTCCCGTGCACTGAACGCAGAGGGCACACCGCGCATGCCGCTCCGCCTCCTCGGCTCGCTTCCCTTGGACGTCGCCGTGTCCCGCCGCATAAGGGTATACGAGTTTGCGGCGCTTGCGTCCGAGGCTGCCCGCGCGGAGGGCATGGATCTCGACAACGAGGATGAGGGGAGTGATCTGGATGCGAGCGCGCTGAGCCGCGCGAGTGCGCTCAGTCGCCAAGCAAAGGACGAAGGATGGGCGGCGGACGAGGTCGCGTTCCTTGGCCACGCGTGTGGGATCCTTGCGGGGGGCGCGGCGCGCGAGAGCGCCGAAAAGGCTGTACGGGATATGCGCCTGCGCGATGCGGTGCTCATCGAGCGGGCCGCCAAGGGTGGGTTTGATATTCAAAAATTGTGCTGACGGCAGCGGCGCTCGGGATTCCGGACCGCAGCCTGCTCCATCTTGCGATTGCACAGACGGGGCTCGTGCACCAGGTACTCACGGACAAGGGCGATGGCGAGGTTGCGTTTGTGAGCGTTGCGGATGTTATTGGCAAGTAGACGAGATGTTGTACGATGAGATCGGTGTTATATTGTTTTATGTCGTGTCTGCTACACACATGCATACATGATACGGAAGGTGGGCTGGACATACAGATCACAGGATAGTACAGGACGTGTTCGTGGGGTCCTCGTCAGTAGCGATGTCTAAACTTGGAGACCACGGCTGGAGGGGACGAGAGATCCATCGGGTCGACAGTCGTTGCCGAGGATTGGGCCTACTGTGAGCATGAGAAGTGAACGGAAACTGCATCACGCACAGACTTGTCGTCGCGACCTCGCATAGCGGTGCGCTTGGTCACGCGGGCACGGCGCTGGGTGCCAGTGACAACTGAGGCGTTGGCCTCAGGCTCGTCGACGGCCGCGAGAGGGCGCTTGCGTGTGCCCGAGGCTCGGCCGGACGGAGCGGACTGGTCGGGGGCGTCGGAGAGCGGCGATGAACCGTCTCTGATGGTGGACGGGCCGGCCGGGGCATTCTACAGTCAGTGGCCTGAGGGAGTGTATGCCCAGATAGACAACAGGTACCCACAGGCTGGGCATCAGTGGGTCCAATACCCTTGGCAGGCGTTGCAGGACTAGCAGCTTGCTTGCTCTTGGCATTACTACTCGTCTTGGATTTCTTGCTGGGCGAGAGTGCTTTGCGCAAACTATTTTGCAACTGCTGTCAGCCGGAGACTCATCTATCGCGGGCCGTACATACCTCGATGATCTTGTTATCCTTTTCGGTTAACGTCTTGCTACCCTCAGCTGCATTGTCAGACGCGTCCCTGAAGGCACAAACCAATGATAAGCTTGTAGAATGCCTTCTCGTCCTCAGTCTGAGGGTCAGCAAATGTTTAACGATATATATCTGGCTCTCACTCACCAGCCTGCCCTCTTTGTATCGTTCGACCGTGGTTCTTCCATCCTTCTCCTTCTCGCGTTGCTGTCGTGAGCTAAGGACAGGATAACACCCACCTTGGCATTATTCTCGAGCTCCGCTTTCTCAGCCAGAGCCATTTGCAGCTTCCATCAGCAACAGCAATAACAGTTCCTCACCTGTTGCTCCAAGTCGTCTTTGGCGTTGGACATGTTCATCTCAGTCTCCTTGGCGCCGTCTAGGTCAATCTGCAAGACTTGAATGGCCATCTCCCTCTCCTCAAGTCGCGCTTCCAGCTCGGAGACCTGATGTGAGACGAAGCATCACTTGTTAGTCATCTCTTACCTTACTCATCAGAGGACCGGTGTCTTCTGCGGTCTTGGTCGTCAAAGCAATAAGCCGTGTCTCGAGGTTCTTCGACGTCTTTTCAAACTTTAGAAGCTGCTCTTGGAGAACATCTTGGGACATCTCCGCCCGTTTGGCGCGAGACCTCTCCTCGTCGAGTTTGGCACGCAGTTGGTGGATCTGGTTCTATGATATCAGTACTCGTTCACCCCTCATGACGCACCAATCGCTCCTCGGCCTGCGCCTCAGCCCTCTCCTTGTCGCGCACCGCGGCGTTGGCTTGGTCCTTCCACGAATCAATCTCCCCCCGTAGTGCCGCGGCTTGTGCCTCTGCTTTCCTCTCCTCTTGCTCCCACTTCTTCTCTTGCGCCTCAAAGTTGACCGCAGTGGTATCCCACGATGCCTTGGTGGCTGTGAGGGCTTCTTTGAGTTCACCATTTTCCGTCTCCCACTTGATGCGCTCATGCTTGAACTGGTCGCGTTCCTTTTGCAGCGCAACGCGCTCGTCGTCAAATTTCGTGCGCTCCTCTTGGTAGATGTCGCGCTCTTTCGTGAGCATGGCGCGAACGGCGGCGAGCTGCGTTTCTAAATTCTTCTTATCTTCTTCCGCACTGGGTGGTTAGAAGGCAATGGTTAATGTACCACCTACATCTGCTTCTCTTTACCGACCTTCGCTAGGAAGGTTTCTGCCGTCTCCAGGCTCGCAGTTGTTTGAGTAAGCTCCTCCTTGGTGACACTGAGCCGCTCTCGAAGCGTGTCGATGATCTTGAGGTCATCGTCGATTCGTATGCGGAACTGCGCAAGCTGCTCGTCCTGTTCCTTGACCTTTTCACAGAGGTCGCGGTATGCAACTGGATCGTCGCCAAACACCTTAGTGAGGAAGTCGGCTGTCGGAAGTCCAGGGTGGCTACGTTAATGCTGTCAGTGGAACATATACTCACTTCAACTTGAGTTCCTCGAGACGGTCTTGAAGATGGGTATTGGTGCGTTCGAGCTTTCCAAACTCCGCCTCTTGCCCAAGAATCGCACGCTTGCAATTATCAAATTCTTCATGAGCAGCTTCAAGTCGCTTTGCAGAGTTCTGCTGTTGTGCGCGAAGGTCGCGGAGGATGTCGTCAAAGACTTCCTTAGCCGCCACAAGGGCATCATGCTCGTCTCTCTTGCACTGAGACAGCTGGGTCAGTTTGTGCAGCTGCGCGTCTCGAGATGCGGCGCTGTGCGTTAGCCTTATTCCAACTCATTCCATACGTGGCCTTGATCTTGTTCGTAGCAGCGTGCACGCGTTCTCGATACAGCTTGTGCTCGCGCTGAAGGGCCTGCAGTTCTTGCTCAGTCCGTTTGAGGGTCTTCTGCTGCTCGGATTGCGCCCGCTGGTGTGAGTCTTGGATGAACTCGAGTTCTGCCTTCAGGGTATCGTTTTCTTGGGTGATGGAGCCCAGCTGTGATCGCAGTCTATCATTCTCGCGTTTCTGCGGGTTAAAATCTGCCCTGCCACATAACCCACAGACTCCTCTGCTGCCTTCGCAGATGTACGGAATGACCGGATAAAATCCTCGACACCGGACGAGGTAGAGGGCTGCGTAGCGGGGCGTTCGCGGCCAAAGTGGTTTTCCTGTTCGTCGCTCTCAGAGCCGTGGAACCCGCCCGGATGAAACTGATTCCTGAGAGAGTGAGCTACTTCGCGATCTTCGTAGCTCTTAACATTCCCCCCAAATCCACCAGCATGCTGAGTAGCACTGGGACGTCGCGCGTGCGTATTCTGCGCCTGGCGGCCAGGAGGCCGCGCCCCAAACTCGGCAGGCGATTCATACCCGTCTCGGTCGTACCCGCCAAACTCGGGCTGGGTGGCAAACGGGCGATCGTACTCATGTTCCTGGAGCTGGTCCCGGCCAAAGCCCGGAGGGTCAATCGACGCGCCGTCTTCCTCCTGTGCAAAGGTATACCCGCCAGGCGAGTTCTCGGGCGGGGTGGTGTTCGGGCGGTGATCAGTGGTCTTGGCACGTGCCCGGGCACCGAAGCCGCGCGCCTTCTGGGCTTGGGTTTGTGGGAAGTGGTCTGGTTTCTGAGGGGGAAGCTTGCGCGGCTGCTGCGTCGCGGGAGGAAGGTGGGGTTCCGCCTGGGGAGGGTCGCGGCGGGGGACGGGGAGGGGGGTCGTCTGCGCCATTTTTGAGATGCGGCTCGGGGTCTGCCCGTTCGCGAAGGTGAAGGCAATGGAGCCGGCGCCGCGCCGGTTTGGCATCGGAGTGCCCGCCATGAAGGGGAGGATGGAGGAAGGTGGAGTTCTACAACTGAAAATAAGTGGTGAGTATGGTGAATGTAAACTTCTAACAGGCCTAAAAATGACAGTGAGCTACAGTGATCGTGAGTTTGACGTCAATGGTGGTGAGGAGAGGGAAACGGATGATGAGGAAAGATGAAATGTCAACGACAACAAGGTAAATTAGTGAAAGAATAGGAGGGGCCAACCGAGGGCTGATACGTCCCAGAAGAAACCGGGTGGGTAACGCGAAAGCCGCGCTGACATAGAAACGGAATTTTCCCTCGCACTGACAGAGGCACAGAGGGAAGACACTTTTTCGCCGCTTCATAAGTACTCGAGGCTTCCATAGCTGACTGGATCTTCGTGGACTGTTGCTGTTGGCGTGGTCGATGGTCGCGCTGATCAGGGTCCATGGGCGCATAACGCGTGATGATCGTGATGAGGCATGGTGAGGTCGCTCCTAAGCGAAGAGACAGGCTGATCGCCTGACAGGCTGATCGCCTGCGAGCGCGCAAGCTCGACCCAAGTACCCAAAGGCCAAGGGGTTGCAAGGGGCTTGCATTCGATGGTGGGGAACACGGCGCGATCGACGCGCGATCGAGGCGTTGTCAGCAAGATATCAGTATATCAACACGATATCAACACGGTTTGGGGCGCTCCGCCTGGGATCCTGCGATCCTGCGATCTTGCGATCTTCAGATCCTGCACTGGTCGACCCCACGTCTCGCAACCATGCTAGTCAGTCCAGGCTGCAGGAGGAGCCCTTAGGCGTTAAAGACTGTGAGCAGCGAACACTTCACTGTAGACGGAGGACAGTAAGCGATGAGCATTCCAATCCTGCCGCGTGATTAGCACCTCTTAGTCCATGAGATTCATTCCAACATTGCCTTGGGCTCGTGCTCGCTCGCTCGCACTTCCAATCCGATAATATCTACAATCAGTCCCGGGAATCCACCTTGATGCAGGGTTGCCGTTGTGTGACTCGTGACTCGGCGCGTCGACCATGATCGACCATGCCCCGTCTACCGCAACGGGCTCCACTTGCACGGCACCATCATGCAGTTCTCCATCGTCTTCGTCAACTTGACCGTCTGAGTGTTAGTGGACGGCTGGGGGTGGATGCACGTCAGCGGAACTCACCTCCTGGACTGTGTCCGCCCAGGTGCTGACCGTCCAGGTCTGCTCTCGTGTCTTCTTGCGCGTCTCGAGGTCCGGGTACTGCCAGATGTGGTGCACTGAAGGGTTAGCAAGATGAAGCTGGAATGACTCGAAGCGGCCGACACTTACCCTCATGGAGCTGTCCGATCTGCGCAAAGAAAGCACCGACAGGTTGCTGCAAGTCAATCACTGTACAGGCGGTGGAGCCGCGGCCAAGCATGCGGTTAAGTACACGCTACTTACGACAAAGCGCTTCCGGGCCTCGAGTCCTCGGCGCCATGCGGCCTCCCACTCGAGCAGCTTGCCCGGCTGGAGCTGGTACGTGCGCATCTCAAAGATGCCGCCGTCCGGGTAACCGCTATCGTGGGGCGGGGACGACGGCCAGAAGGAAAACTCGGACACCATCTGGTGCTGGCGGCTCTGGAGGTGGGGGAGCATCTTGTTCAGCTGTTCCTGCAGGGTCTGTTGGCGTGAGTAACCGCGCTGAATACAGTTCCAGAACAACCCATCTCAGTCGTCTCAGAGAGCTGGCGCACCTTGTGTTTGAGAGCAGCCCTGCGCGTCCGGTCGTAGCCGCCGTGGCCCTCGTATTCGAGGATGTGGGTAAAGTTACCGACAGAGCCAATGATGGTCTCCCATGACCCGGTGAGCTTGACGCCACCGAGCTCGGGGCTGTCCTTTACGAGTGTGTTGAAGTACGCCTCGGCAGCCTCGAGGTACGCGTCGCGGTGCGATGGAATGACGGCGTGGGTGATCTTCTCGTGGACGTACTTGCCGCGGCCGACCAGCTTGGAGTGCTGCTCGGACTTGACGTCACCTTCTGCGCGGGCGGCCTCGGAGCCGTACAGGAGGGACTGAGAGAGTGAGCGCGAGGAGCGAGATTCAGAGGGCGATTTGCCACTCACGCCGAGGAATCCTGAGGATGCCGAGCTGGTCTGCTGGGGAGCCTCGCCGGACGACGTGGGAGCCGGGTCGGCGACGGCCGCGGTGGTGCGGAGGCCACGGTGGGCGAGGGCGAGTGCCCTGGTGGGGGTGATGGGCCCGCTAACGAGCGAGCGGCGGAGCATAGCGGTGGCGAGGGGGTAGGTACGAGTGATATGGGTGTTGCAAGTGCTGGGAATAGGTATTGATGTGAGAACGGGAGGGGGCACAAGATGGGGGGTTGGTTGTTGACACAATGATGGTTATAGCCAGCACTGAGCGACGATGAGCGAAGGGGGATGACGACAAGCAAGCGGGGGCTCCAGGCAGACCAGGCTGCCCTGGCTGCTGTGGCCAGCGAGATTGCATCGTATTGGCTGGGTAGGCGCTGGCGGCCAGACTCGACTGCGGCCGGAGAGCCTCTCTCGAGTCTCTGAAGCCGCGAAGCTGAACTACTCCATGCATGTGATTCATCCTCGGTTGCTACCATGCGTGTTGAGAAGCCAGCCAATCGCCAATCCCAGAAAGATGAATATATCTCCTCCTGCCTGTCTCTACGATCTATGATCGCCCCTTAGGCCACTGATAGCACATATTCGAAATCAATGAACTGGCTTCTACACGTTCTACAGCCATGCACCGTGACGGAGCAAGCCGAGCGACCTTGTGAGCGGACACTAGAGTGCCGCGCGAGTGCGTCTCGCTCCCCACCTCATCTCACTCCTGAGCTCCTGATACGCGCCAAACTCCAATCCTGGCCCTTGAGAGGCGGCCTGTCCCGCCAGGAATATCGAACGCGTGCAATCATTTTCGAACTGCTGATTGCCGACACTCGCTGCGCCCCTCCTTCCTGCACAGACCACCGGTGATCCGGGGCCGACTCATCCTCGCTGGATCGCTGGGTCTAGCTGGACGCGTCTGTACGTCACTTCGTCGCAGGTGCAGGAGCTCGGATATGGGGATGGTCCTTTACCCGCGGGGCCCCTTTCGGCTATTTCGCGTGAGGTAATAATTTGGTTCCGGCACTCTCCGTGCTTGGCCTCGGATGTGCCACAACGCCGGAGAAAGCGGCCACTGCCACGCGAGCAGAGCCTGGCGCCTGGAGCGGCGGAGCCCTGCGGACCAGAGAGACCAGAGAGAGCCTGGCGCCTGGCCTCTGGCCGAACCCACCCCTTGGTGGCAGAACACGCCACGCCCCGCCCAGGTTGGCTGGCTGTGCCGCGCTGACTGAAGCGGCTTGCACCACCCGACCACCACCACACCGCATTCTCAATCTCGTCTCGTCCACCACCTTCACGCGCGCTCTCGAACAACTCCGCCCATATTCAGCCGTCTGGTCGCGTAAACAACCAAATCAGCAACGCATCAAAGCCCCCATTACTCTCTGTCACTATCCCTTGTCGAGGAGAGTGGGGAAGCGCGGGCCGCGAATAATCGGAAAGCAACATCGCCCTTTGCTCGTTCGGCGCAACTAGACGTCCACCCATCGCCGAAAGCGTCGAGATTGGAAAAGGACGCGCGAAAGAAGCACCATACCGCCAGAGCACCGCCCACAGGACATTCCATTTTACCACTTTGCCGACGCTGCACAACCTCTCCATCAACTCGAGACCTTCTTTGCTCCTCCGAAACGCATCCAACATGTCCGGGCACGGCCTTCCGATGAGGCCAGAGAGCGGCGGATCGCCCATGCGCTCGCCGGAACGCGAGCGCAGCGGCGGATTCCCGTCACGGCACGAGTACGACTCGCCGTACCGCGGCGGCTACGAGGGCCCGTCGGACCGGCACTACGACGGGCGGCGCGAGGACGAGCGCTGGGCAGATGATTATGGTGCGTGAACTTGAAGAATGACATCCCGACGCGTCGCTCACATGCAGACCGGAAGCGGCGCCGCTCGCCCTCCCCGTCATATCCCTACACGCGCCCGCGCCACCGCTCGCCCTCCCCGCCGGGACGCTACCGCAATCCCTCCCTTCTCCCCGACCCCGCGAGCCTCGAGAACTTGCTCAACTTTAAGCAGTTTGCCGAGTGGTTCCGCCAGTCACATCCGCAGACGGCGCGCGATGACGACGAGGACCTGAGAAAGATCCGCACCGACGTCGAGAAGGGTATCCTTCCGGAATCCGTGCTCCTCGAGAAGCACGGAATGGCGAAGCGTTATGAGCGGTACAGGAAGGAGTTTACGTCGCGACAGGTAGGTCATGAGCTAGCACGGGACTACGAAGCTCTTCTTGAACCATGCTGATAGTTAGCTCTTCACCATCTACTTGACACACCGCGACGAGGCCTGGTTCAAGGAGCGGTATTCTCCGTCGGAAGAAGCTGCCGCCCTGCGGCTGCGTGTGAACCGGCAGGGCCGGGTGCCCTGTGTCCAGCAGTACATTACCGAGCTGCGAGACGGCAAGTGGGACGACGTCAATTTTGACCAGACAGGTGAGATTACACAGGCTGACATCATCTGACATGCAGATGAGACAAAGGAGCCGCAAGAGGAGCCTGAAGGCCTCAACCGCGCACTCGGTGACGACGCATTCGATCCCCTACGCGTCGAGGTGCCGCCCCGCCCAGGACAGGTGTTTGTCAAGACTGTCCCGCCATCAACAGGGCGAAAGGACCTCGAGTCAATCTTTGCAAAGCACCCCGGTTTCCAGTGGCTTGCTCTGTCAGAGCCCTCCTCGAAGCGTAGTTTCCACCGTGTCGGATGGGCGCAGTATGAGGACGGCGTTGATGTGAACGAGGCAGTCACTACAATTGACGGGTCAAAGGTGAGATATGCTGAGGATCGGGGCTGACCGCAGGTCGACAACTTTACCTTCCACATGGGCGTGAACGCGACCCCAATTGTCGGACGGCTGCGCACCACCCCCTCGGTTGCAAGCACACTCCAGCGCTTGGAGATCGACGCGCGCCGTGCCAAGGAGCTCGCGGTCGCGCTTGAAGATGAGCTGTTGGACGAGGACACACCACCGCCCGAGGGGGAGCAAGGGGAGAGCGAGGGTAAGGAGGCGAAGAGCGAAGCGCCGGGCCTGCGGGAGCGGGGCACAGAGGCCGTCGCGGATGTGATCACCCGCTTGCTTGTCCGCGAGGGCTTGGATGGCGAGGACCTCGACGAGGAGCAGCGTACGCGCAAGGTGGGTTTTCCGAGAATGTAATCAGTTAACCCTCAGGCAAAGATCACGCTCGACCAGTACCTCTCCTATCTGCGGCATGGCCTCAACTCGTGCTACTACTGCGTCGTGCCTACTGCTTTCCCCGAGGAGCTGCAGCGCAAGTGCGTTGGCCACCAGCGTGCAAAGACGGAGCCGATTGTCGCGGAGACGACTGTTGCCGAGCCGGAGACGGAGCGCACAGGCGATGACGAGGAGAAGCCGCAAGGCGAGGGCGACGAGTCGGAGCCGCGGGAAGCAACCGAGGGAGAGCGCCGCGACTCGACCAACGCACCGCAGGCGACAAGCAAAAAGTACACGTTCCCGACCAAGAGCAATGACGAGCTTTGGGTTGAGCGCCTCGACCTCAAGGTCCGTGCGCTGACCGAGGATGTTGACGTCGTCGACTACTGCGGCCGCGACATTGAAGACGAGACGAAGCGTCTGACAGCCCCGTCTATCAAGCAGGAGGAGGCCGACAAGTACCGGTGCAAGCAGTGCATGAAGCTCTTCCGCGCGCCGGAGTTTGTGATCAAGCACATTATGAGCAAGCACCCCGAGGTTGTCAAGGATAAGATTGATGATGTGAGTTGCTGGCGCCGCAGGCGTGAACCGTAGTCAAGATTGGTGCTAATTGCAGCTCACGGTGTTCAACAACTTTGTGCTTGACCCGCAGCACATCCAGCCGTCAGCGCAGACGCCCGCAGCAGTCGACGACCAGCTGCCGCTACAGGCAACGGCTCTTCCGGCGTTCAACCCGACCAAGGCCATGTTCAATCCGGCGGCCGCGAACCAGCCGGGCTTCAACATGGCGATGCAGCAGCAGATGATGATGATGATGCACATGCAGATGATGATGTCGGGCAACACGCCCGGCTCATCCGCTGTGGGCGGGAGCAAGGGGCAGACGCGGGACGCGGATCCAAGCGCCGCCATTGGTGCCGCAGCCGTTCCCGGACTCCCGCCGCCCCCGCCCGGAGGCGAGGACCCGCGCGCACGCAAGGGCCGCCTGAGCTACCGCGACCTCGACGAGCCGTCTGGCGCCGGCGACGGCGGCCTGCCGTACTAGGCTGAGAGTGTGAGCGATACGAAAGAGAGGTAATTCGACATGCTGTATCCACCCTGGCGGCAAAGAACACCGAGTCGCACAGACAGAGAAGAAGAGTCATCTGAGAGTATTTAGACTTGTAGCATCCTGCATGCACCAGCGGTCACAAGGAGAGGGGGAATGGGAATGGGTACAACCTGGGGGCGGCAGACTTGATCGAAAGTGGAGGGTGGAGGTGGCCGGTATTTTTTAGCTGCAGGCCAAGATTTCAGCAACCTCGACACTCGACAACATTTCTCAACATCCACCATGTCGGGACTAACAGGCGCGACCATGCTCTCCTTGCTAACCGCGCTCCCCGTTCCCTCTTTCGCGGCGGCAGAGCTGGTGGCAGTCCACGCGCCCTTTGCATCGACCTCGGCCCTGCCCCCAGCGCCGCTCAACAAGTGGCTCACCCGCCTCAATTCTGCGGTCACCGCCCGCGAGGCAGCAGCCTGCGCCCTCGCCGAGACGGTCATCACGCAGGATGTCGAGGGATACGTCGCTGCGACGCATGGAAAGGCGTGGATGGCCGCGTGTCTTGGCTCTTTGGGCGTGAGCTAAATGAGATATCATACAGCTGACAGCAGGGCACGACGCTTCCGATAGACGCAATCCCCGCGTTCCTCTCCCTCACCCGCGCACTCGTTGCGTCGGCACCGCACGCACCTGCCTTTGAGCGCGAGGTCGTCAATCCCGCGATGGGCAAGCTGGCAGTCACGATGGGCAAGCTTGTCGAGCGTACCCTCGAAGCGCGCGACTGGGGCGTCATGGTGAGTTTCGCAAGCTGCCGTCGCTAACTCTCAGCACGTCGTTCTAGACTCCACGCAAGCATTTATCTCCGCGAGCCCCGCGCCGTTCCGTCCCGCGATCCCCACCCTCCGCCCGGCACTTACGGCGCTCGTCCTCCGCCTTCCGCCGCACGACGCGCCCGAGGCACTCCGCATCGCTGCGGCCGAGACGCTCGCGCTCATGTACCTCTGCGGTGGGAAGGCTGCCGCCGCTGGCGCGTGGGGCGGCGAGATGCGGGACGCGCTCGGCGGCCTCTGTGCGAGTATCTCCGCGCTTGCCGCCGATGCGTGGGAGGAAGAACCCCCGCGCACGGCGCCCCTCCCACCGCCTGCGACCCTCCCCACCTTCCCCCTGGACCCGGTCGCGCGCGCGCTCGCCGCCCTCGCTGCCATTGAGGGATACGCCGAAATTGCCCTTGCCCTCCTCCGCCTCACCACCGCGCGTCCCGTACCGATCCCAGTCGCGCAGATTGTGTCCTCTGCGCTCCGCCTGCTGAACCTCACGCTTGATACGCCCACTGCAGCGCATATTAGCCCTGCGCACCAGGCGGTCCTCGCGTCCGCGTTCCCCAAGCTCTGGCGCGCGGGCCTGCTTCTTCTCACGGCGGCGACGGCGGTCGGCGACCACCTCGTGCCCCACCTCTCCCCGATCCTCGAGCACACCGTATTCCTACTCGAGAACGTGCCCCCGACCATGCCCGAGCCGCGTCTCCTCCTCCTCCGCTTCCACGGCCTCTTCCTCGAGTCATACCCCGCCGCGACCCTGCCGGTGGAATACACCACCCGCCTACTGCGTTTCTCCCTCGGCGTAATGGGCACGCTGCTGGATACAAAGCCGGCACCGACAGCTCCCCCCGCCGGACGGAAGAGCAAGAAGCGCGCGCGCGGAGCGGAAGACGCACTGATCGGAACGCTGGAGGGGCGCGCCGCGCGCGCAACCTCCCAGGCCGAGGCAGACATCGTCCTCGCCGCACTGGACCTCACGCCGAAACTCCACACCGCGCCGCTCCTCTCTCCCGCTCTCCTCACCTTCTCCATCCGGCTGCACCTCTCGCTCCATATGGCGCTACGCGCACGTCCGGGAATGACGTCGTATTCCGCGCTCACGGCCGCCCTCGATAACGCGCTCGAGGAGGCGACCCACCTCGAATCCAGCGGCACGGCGCGCGACGTGCGCACGCTGCTCGTCGCCATCCTCCCCGCCACGGCTGCGAGGAATGCGGCCTTCAACGAGCTCCTCCACCCGGCCCTCCCGCCCGCTCACCGCCCGCTGCCGCCGCTCGCGCAGCTGCACATGTTTGCGCCCGAGAGCGAGGAGGAGAAGAAGCTCCGGCGCGAGATGGGGTTCATCTTCCCTGGCGAGGGAGGGGAGCTGGATGAGGATGAGGATGAGGAAGAGGAGATGGTCGTCGACGAGGCGCCCCCCGCAATGCCCCTGCCGGCTGTCGCGCCTCTTCCTGTTGCCCCGCTGCCGGTCCTCCCACCGATTCTTGCGTCAGTGGTGGCCCAAGCAGCTCCAGCTCCGGCCCCCCTCCCCGTGCCGGCTATGCCCCCGATACCCGTTGCAGTGCCGACGCCCCCAGCCCCGCTTGCCCTCTCCGCCGCGGCCGCCGCACCTCCGCTAGCGACACTCGACCCCGCCGTGCCGTTCATGTCCGTCCCGAGCGCCGTGCCTGTCGGTACTTCAGCACCAGCACCGGCCCCCTTGTCCGCGACGCTCGCGCCCGCACCTGAAGACTCGGACGACGAGGCCATCCCCGAGCTCGACAGCGGGAGCAGCGACGAGGACGAGTAGATATAGATGTAGATGCATGATATGTAATGCGATGCAAGGTGCAGGTTGCTATGAACAGTGCTCTCCAATACTCTACGTACAAATTCCCCAGACCTCTACTCATCCCCAGCCTCCCGCCATCGTCCCTTCCACACCTCGACGCCCTCCCACCCGGTCCCTTTCTTCCAGCCATACGCGCGCTCGACAGCCTTGCCCACGCGTCCGTGCGCGACGCGCCGCAGCTCGATCCCAACCTCGCGGCTCGCGACAATCGCCGCGTCGAGCATCGCCGGATCACGCCGCTCGACAGCGAGGAGAATCGTCGGCGACTTGCCACTAATGGCCTGGCGGCACACACGCGCGACCGCGTCCCACATGAGCGGCACGAGATGCGGGACATACACCGTATCGGCGAGGACGACGAGCTCGAGCGGCGCGGCGGGCAGCTCGAGCTCCTGGGGATCCTCCCAGTCGAGATTTTGCGCCGCCACGCTCCCGCTCCCTTCGGGAAGAAGACTCCGTGCCGCCGCGACGTTTGGCGCAAGTACAGTGGAGAGAACGGGCTCGATGTCCGTCAAGACGACATCGTACCCCCCCGCAGCGAGGGTGAGACCCACGAGGCCGACGCCGGCGCCGAGCTCGACGGCGGATGCGGATGCGGTCGCGGGTCGCCGCAGAGTGGCGACGTACGCGGCGAGGACCTGCCCGCCGAGCCAGAGCGTCGTCCCCGTCGTACCTGTTGACCCGGCATCCTTTTCCGAGCTCGCGCTGCCCGCCTGGAGTTGGCGGAACGTCAACAAAGTGTTCGAGCCGGGGAGGAGGTGCGGCAGGCTCGTAATGTGCTTTGTGGACGGGGCGGGGAGGGGGCGGTCCATTGTCGTGCGTGGGCGGTGGGCAGATGAAACTCGGCGTTCAACAGGTCAGGTATCTCACGCTCAATGCGTTGAGAGGACGTGAGGCAATGGCAAAGGGTGCTGTAAATGTTGTGATGTAGACTGTTCATACTCTCCAAGCTCTTCCAAACTTTTATCAGCTTTACATTTTACATGCCGCAACGCGTCGTTTTCCTCAATTTCTTGGCAATTCAAAGCGCCGTACCCAAATCATTCGCGTTTCGCACCAAACACACGCAACCACACAAGCCCAAAGCCAAAATAAACCCCGATCAGCCACCTTGGCCACCTTCGCCTCCTCCCCTCCTCTCTCTCTCTCTCCATCTCCCTCCCTCCCCCGATGGCAAGAATAGGCATCGCGACGGCCAACCTCGACCAGTTCGACCTGCGCGGCGACGCGCCCACGTCCCCGCCCTCGCCAGTCTCGCCGTTCTTCCAGTTCCCCTCGAGCCCCGAGCGCGGCCCGCAGCACGACGTCGTGGCACCGCACGCCGTGCCGGACGCGGCGTTCTGTCAGCGTCTGCCAAAAGTCGAGGTGAGAGAGAGAGAGAGAGAGAAAGCGCGTGTTACTACCGAAATCCCACTTCGTATCCCCCTGTACTCACCCGCAGCTGCACGCACATCTCACGGGGAGTATCTCGCGCGCAACCCTCCAGGCTATCTGGGAGGAACGCACGGCTGCCGAAGGCGAGCTCGGCATCGAGGCACCCGCGGTCGCGCTCCAGGACCCGAGCCAGTCGCAAGGCATCAATGTGTGAGTCCTAGCGGAGCGGGTATCTGTCGGTGGCAAGGCGCGAGACGCGGCGATGGTGGGCGAGACTGGTTATCACCGCGGAGCATGTCTATCCGGTGGCGCTCGCTTGTTCTGCCTTGCTACTTGTCTTGCCCTTGTTGTCGCGGTTACCTGCTGCATTCCTCAGGCAGTCACCCCGCCGTCCCCTTCCGACACTGACCGCAGCTTCTTCTCGCACTTCAATACGTACATCTACCACCTGATCAGCACGCCCGCCGCGCTCGCCCAGGCGACGTGGAGCGTGCTCGCCGAGTTTGCCGCAGATGGGGTGGCGTACCTCGAGCTGCGGACGACGCCGCGAGCAATGATGCCCAAGCGCGGACCCGGGACGAGCGCAGAGCAGAGCCTGCGCATTGTCGTCGGCGAGCTGAATAGATGGAACGCAGAGTACGGCGAGATCATGCCCGTGCGCCTTATCGTCGCTGTCGACCGCGCAAAGCACGACGTGAATGCCGCAGAGTGGATTGTCGATCTCGCACTCCGCCTCCGCGACGAGGGCGCGCCGGTCGTCGCCCTCGATCTTTGCGGCGACCCACACAAGATCATCGACGTGTCCACCCTGCGCGCGCCGTTCCTCCGTGCCGCGCACCACGGCCTCCCCTGCGTGCTGCACTTTGCTGAAGTTCCCGTATCCAGCCACTCGGCGGAACTCGAGGAACTCCTCTCCTGGCGCCCCCGGCGATTAGGACACGCGATCCACGTCCCGCCCGCGATGCGCGAGCGCATCCTCGCGCGCGGCGCCGCCCCCGAGCTGTGTCTCAGCTGCAACATTCTCGCCGGCATGCTCCCCCCGCGTCTGTCCGAGCCGGAATCAACATTCCTCTCCGAGGCAATTTACGGCGGCCAGTCGCCTCCGCCGGTACATCCGCATCAGTGCCGGCCGGCGGACTTTGTCGACCACCACTTTGGCTGGTGGTGGGCTGCCGGCGGGCCGCTGAGTCTCGGCACTGATGATGTCGGCGTGTTCGGCTCGCCGTCGAGCAACGAACACCACCACGCATCCCAGCACTTTGGCCTCTCGCGCCGTGACCTCGTCGACCTCTCGCGGCGCGCCATGGCGGGCTGCCTCGGCGGCGCGTACGATGAGATGCGGATGGATCGCCTCCTCGACGACTTTACGCGGCGCGAGGGTATCGAGATTGAGCATGTCGAGCAGGCGTTTGGATACACTGAGATGTTGTAGGATAGAGGACAGTGTTTGGCTTGAACAGTAACGATTGTATGACAGGATACCAGATACCATGGCGACTACGACTATGAATACGGACTACATTCTAGAGCGTCTAGGCATCTAGAGCTTGGCCTGCTTCTTCTCCTCCTCGGCGATGCGCTGCATCGCGCGCTGGTACGCCGGGCGCTCGCGCACGCGCTTAAGGTACGCCTGCGTCGCGGGTCCAGCGGTAAAGTTACCCGGGCGGCCCTCGGGGAAGATTGTGGTGAGGACCCAGGCCATCATGATCTGCGAATTAGCCCCTCTCCACACCTTTGTCCACTCACGTCGCCCTCGCCGACCTTGTCCGTGCCGGAGAAGTACTCGTGCTTGGCGAGGAAGTCCTCAATGAGCTTGAGGTGCGCCTCGGTCGTGTCCTTGACGAATCCCGCGTGCCACTTCCTGAGCGTCTCGGCGCCGCCCTTCTGCTCATCATTCATCTGCGCCTCGACAAGCGGCGCCGCAGCGTTGAGGATGATGCTGGCCTGCAGCGGGCCAAGGAGCGACCCCTCGCTAAAGTGCGACCAGTACACCGAGTCCTGTCCCGGGTTCTTTTCGACATTCTTGTCGTCTCCGAATTTGGCATTCAAAAAGTGCACGACCGCCCCGGACTCGGTGTACAGTTGCCCATCGACGAGGACGGCCGGCGCCTTGCCCAGCGGCGAGACGGCCTTGAGGCTTGCCGGAGCGCGCCCGCCCTCCCGGTAGTGGCACTGCAGGGTGTACGGCACGCCGAGTTCCTGGCTGTCAGAAAAGATTTACAGAAAGGTTTGGAGAGTGCTCACCTCCAGAAGCCACGGGATGCGCTCCGAGCGCGATGTGTTGAGGTGGTGCACAGTGACGGACATTGTGAGTTGTAGTGGGGTGAGTAGGGTTGGTTCTCAATTTCTTTCATGCACTTTTATAGCTTGTCTGTCAATTGTCCCATCGTCAACACATGGCTACATCGCGCTTACATGGGAGAGTGGGTCAGTGGAGCGCGTCATGACCTTTTGCATGACACACAAAAGTGGAGATGCCCGTCGGCGAGACCGGCAACGACGAGCCGGATGCTGCGACTGTGCGGTGTGTAGCGCCTGGGGGCGCAGAAAAAGGAGGTAGTCACCAGTCGCCGGTGATCGGAGATGAATCCGCCCGCGAAACTCGGACACCTTGTGCGCCCTGCTCCCTGCCTTCCTTGATTTTACGTCACGCACTGCGCACATGCTGCGCTAGTTTTTTCGATCAGCGTTCTCCCTTGTTGTGAAACCCCCAGGACGATCCCAACTTCCCGCCGTGCTTCTGCGGTTTAACCCTATTTGGAACTTTTCCAACCACCCCTTTCCTGCGGATCTTTTTCATCATTATCATCATGATCATCATGGTTCTCCCCTTGTTCCTGACCCAATCGCCCGGAACCTATCCTACGAGTGCAGCTAGTGCTGGCTGATGTCATCTCACGCGTCAGCCACATGCCAACTTTCCCTGGCCGGCCTTGTCCGAATCCCGAAATGACTTTACGAATGGCATGGCATCCCAGTTGCCTCCCGCCGGCAGATGTGGAATTGGGGCTGCAAATCTGGAAGACGAGTGGAGCTGGCGGAGACGAAGATCTGAGAAGACTAGGAGGATCGGCGCGGGGCGTGCACTGGCGCAGCGGCGTGCGGCGTTCTTCCAAAGGATGGATCCAGATATTCAGAGGGCTCGGCACGCCTCTTCCAGAACCACGGCATGTACTTCCAGAAGCCAAGCGCCGGGAGCGTGCACGATTCCAGAGCGTGCGCTCGCCCCCGACCGTGCCTTCGTAGTAAGTAGTGTTGACCCACTGTCCCTTTTCTCGGCCTTGCGGAGCAACACGACAAAAATGGAATTATACCTCCCATCTCAAACGCTGGGAGGATGCTCGTGTGGGCATTTATATATCGCTGCGATGCACGAGGCACCTCGCCCCGAGCAACCTATAACCCAAACGACCACAGCGCATCAGAAACGAGCACCGAGAACCAAGAACCGAGAACCGAGAAACGAACCGTGATATAACAGCGATACTCGGCGCCAAGAAAACGAGATAACAGCACCCGAATACGGCCCGAACACAACATCCCAACCTCCCGACCAAATGTCCAGCCACGCCGGGGCACCCACCTCCCCCGTCCTGCGCCCCGTCTTCCCGTGCGGACACCCGGAGCACGTGTGCGTGCGCCCGCGGCGCGCGAGCACGAGCTCGATCATCTCGCTCCCCGTCCGGCGCCGCGAGAGCGTGTCCCGCCGAGACCGCGAAAAGGAGGCATCGGTATCGCCCGCCGCTCCACACACCCATACCCAGGCCCATGCCCACGCGCCGCTCGGGACGGTAGTTTCTGGGCCGAGTGAAAGCTCGCTCGCGGAGCGCGCGGACGAGGACGTGTTCGTGGACGATGAAAAGGGGCAGGGGCAGAAGCAGACGGGGTCCGAGGCGTCGACCGCCATGTCTGGAACGACGACGGCACACGAGTATGAAAAGGCAAAGGCGGCGGCGATCGCGCCGCGCGTCCCGAAACGCAGCCGGCTGCCTTGGCGGCGGCACCGGCGTCGGGCGGATCCCGAGAGCGGGGTACACACCGAGCTCGAGTGGAACTGGACGCAGTGGGCCGGCGAGACGGTCGCGTCCCCGGCCCTCGTGCCTGCGCTCATTACGCAGGCGCTCGCGACGGGCCTGCTGGACGCGACGACATATGCGGATTTCCAGACGTTTGCATCCAACCAGACCGGAAATGCCATTCTCCTCACCCTCTCCGCCGTCGGGACCGCCAAGATCCTGCTGGTCCTCACGGCCGTCAGTTTTGGCGGCTTCATCGGCGGCGCGTTCACCTTTGGGCACATCGGGCATTGGGTCGGTGAGTGGACAACTAAACGTACATGGACCTATACTGACTCCTCAGGCGTCCGGCGACGACTGTGGCTCATCTTCTCGACATTTGTGCAGACCATGTTCCTCGTCGTGGCCGCGATTCTCGTCTCGCCGCACGGCCCGCGCGCAACGAATCTCGGCGGCCCACACGAGTGGGTAGTCTTGTTCCTTTTCGCGGCGATGAGCGGCGCGCAGGTCGCAATGGCCCGCCAATCGAGCTGCCAGGAACTCCCCACCGCGCCAATGACGAGTACGTTTGTGGATTTCGTTGCGGACCATTATCTGTTTGCGGCGTGGAGCGACCCGCGCGCGACGCCGCGTAACCGCCGCATCACATATGTGATTGCCATGATTGGCGGGTCGTTTATCGGCGCGGCGATGCACCGCTGGTCGGCGAGCTGGGTGGTCATTGCCGTTGCGGTGGGTGTCAAGTTTGGGGCCATGTTGCTGCTCTGTATTGCGGCGCCTGAAGAGTAGGGCATTCTTGTAGAGGATAGAGCACGGAAGGCATCTTGGATCTGGGATAAAAGGGACATTTTGTACAAGTAGAAGTAATTATTGCATGGATTCATTGGGATCACATCTGCACCGCCTGTGGTTAGGATCGTGGAGCGAGAACCTCAGACAACGAACCACAGAACCCGAGGTCCCATGTATGAGCAGAGGGTATACATATGCAAGGTACTACATCGGACAAACACCTAAAGCTCCCCCTTCCACTCAGCAAGGGCGTACGGCGAGCTGCTCGTGGCATTCAGTCGTCCAGCAAACAAGTCATCCAGCGCGTCCTCCTCGCTGCTCCCTTCGCTCACGAGCGAGATCATACGTTGCGGGCGGTCAATGATCCTCGACGCGTCCGATCCCATACGCCCCAGCCGCCCCGCAATGACGCTGTACGCCATCTCGCGCGCGTGCCGCCCCCCGAGGCGGATCTGCGCCGGCGTCAGGCCCGCCATGTCGATCCCGTTCAGCATGTACACCGTGTGCAGCTGTGGAATGTGCAGGCCGCTCATCGCCGCGCGGGGAGCAATAAGTACCGGCGGGATCCCTGACGGATCGGGGGTCGGGATCCCCCCGTCCAGCGCCTCGGGGACGAGCGGGGTGGCCGCGATGCCGAGTTTGTCGAGTTCGCGGGTCAGCGCACGCAGGGATCCCGAGCGCGGCGGGAGAACAAGCGCATATGTCCCCGGCGGCGGGGGCGAGGTGGCGTGGAGGAACGCCAGGGCCTCGATGAGAGTGAGCTGCACGAGCTCGTCCTTTGGCCGTCTCAGCGCAGACTTGTACGGGCTCCCGCCCTCCTGCAGCTCGCGGCGGGTAGAGTGCTCGACATGGAGCGGCGCAAGGCGGCCAGTGGGACCAACCACAAACGCGTAGTGTTCCGGCTTTGGGGCCGCCTCGGGCTCCCATGCCGCGACGCCGCCGACGTCGCCAATCTTCGCAAGCGCGTCAATCACATCGCGGTGGGCCGAGCTCGCCGACTCGGTAAAATTCAGATCGACGACGCCGCGCGACACGCCCTCGTGGTTTGCGCTCGTCACCCACCCGCGGCCGTAGACAAAACGCCGGAGCGACGCGGCAAATGTCGCGGAGGACCATACGGTGTGCACGTTCCGCCGCCGGCTGAAGTCCAGATCCCCCCCTTCCGCCTTGATCCCCAGCAGGCCGTTCAGCGCGGTCACCACCGGCGGCGGATGCGTATTCACAGGGTGCTTCTTCAGCTGATATCCCTTTACGTTGCGTCCCGGGAGCGGGCCAAACATGGTATCCGGCTCGTCGAGCATGATGTGCGAGAGGCGCGGCAGATCAGGCGGGTTGAGGTTGTTGAACATCCGCGGGGTAGAAACAATGATCGGCGCGTCCCAGTCCTTGTTCTCCTCGGACAGGACAGCATGCCGCGCGGAGCCCTCGGGGGAAAAGGAGGTCAAGAGATCGCTGATCTGCTGCGCGAGATGCGGCGTGGGGACAAACATGATGATCCGGCGCCCGCCAACAGCAAGCGACATGGCCGCAAGTGCGAGCACAAACGTCCTGCCCCGTCAGCCCCTGCAGCCCCATCTTTTCTGGCTACTCACTTCCCGCGCCCCATGTAGTCCTTGAGATACACGTCTGTATCCCCGCGCAGCACGGACAGGAGGAACGCGCGCTGGCCCGGCGTCGGTCCCGCGGCGTCCGGGAAAGCCGAGACGAGGCGCGCGGCGACTGCGGGGTGAATGCCTGCGCGCTGGGGTCAGCTTGTGCAGAAGGGAATAGATCAGCTCACCGTCCAGTTATCGGCGTGGTTTGAGGCTGCCCGGCTGGGGGTACTGGGAGCCGATGGCGAGGTCTCAATTGGGGTTGGTGCGGATGATGGTGTTGATGGGAAGGTGACGGAGGACGACCACCGAATGTTGGTTGGCGTTGCGAGGGGCAGCGCACGGCGGGCAAGCGCTGGTCGCGCGGCCCGCGCTGCGGAAAAGGCGGCGAGGACGGCCCTTTGAGTGGCCATTGTGTGTATTATAGTGACGGACAGTGGAGCACAGTGATAGTCTTTGAGGAACACTTGGCGAACTTCTGGAGGTCATGTCCGAGCTCGGAGCTCGGCGCTCTGATTCTCAGGAAATTTTGCCTCCGCCACCAACCCCCCAGGTTATGACAACCCCCAAACCCTCCAGCATCATCCATCGAGCCGTCCAACTCTGCAGCTACAGGTACACTTATGCATGCTTTCTGCTCTCTGTTCTTGCGTTTGATGGTGTTGATGGTCTAATGCGAACAATATGAGTTTCCTTCTTTCTTCTATACCTTTGCGCGTGAGCCTACGCGCGGCGGCCCCCGCCACCGCCAAGCACGAGCTTCTTGCCCTTCTTTCCGCCCTTCTTCTTCTTGCCCCTGTCGGCGTCCTCCTCGTCCATCGGGCCAAGGGCTGACCATGCCTCGTCCACGCCCTCGACGTGTTCCCGCGGCTGGATGGGGTTGCTGGTTGTCGAGCGGGAGTGGACGGCCCACGCGAACGACCCGCCTGCGCCGGGAGGAGAGCGCGCCGCCACAGGCGGAGAGGTGCCCGGTCCCGCGGACGGGAGGGGGTATGCAGCCCCGACCTCTGCGGAAATCGGTATGCCTGCCTCAAGACTCGACGCGGCGAGCGCCATCGCCAGCTGCTCGTCCGGGTCCATCGACTGGGTGAGTGCAGAAGGCACGACGTACGCCTCGGGAGGCTGCTTTGCGCGCTCGGCCTCCTCGGCGCGACGCTTGTTGCGATCCTCACGGCGAACTTTGTCGCGACGCTTGGCGCGGCGGGCCTTGAGCGGCTGCTCAAACTGTGCCAGAACGTCCTTGCTCACGATTGAGGTCAGGTCCGCCTCGACAAAGACGACCTCGGCGCCGATCGGAAGGTGCGAGAGGTACTTGACCCTCTTGCGAAGATCCTCGGTAACTGTCGCCGAGTCATATCCTGTCGTTGTAATAGTGATAGTCGGAGGGCACGCAGCGTACGACTCGTAGTGTGCGAGCAGCATGCGGCTGTCCAGAGGGCTGAGGTAGACGTTTGCGCCGAGGGACGACTGGTAGAACCAGTACGCCTGGGTCGGGGGTGCCGGTGGCGCGGCATGCGTCGCGCCACCACCTGGTGACCGCTTCTTGTTCCGCTTCGTCACAGGCATCGGGTTGGGCTCGACGACCTCGTTGGCGGGAACGTGCACCGTCGGGCCGGAATACGGGTATCCACCACTAGTGGCGAGAAACTCGACTGGCACCTCCGTATCATTGTCCTTGATCTCCCCTTCGCGTGCTGCCTTCTCTTTCCGCTCCAGCGCCTTGGCTTCGCGTTCGAGGCGGCGCTGTTCCTCGCGCTGCTTGGCACCAACCGCATCATTCCATGCGGAGCGCGACTCGCCCTCGAGACGGCGCACCATTGGCGTCATCAGTTCGTTGTTGACCTTGAGGATCTGACGCTCCACCTTCTCCCGCGCGGCTGTGACAAAGCTGCGTCCAAGATCATCGCCCTCCAGCAGATCCCACTCGCCCTTCAGCTCCCCCAACTCCCGGTGAAGCTCCGAGAGCATATACTCTGGTGTCGCGAGCATAAAGTGGGAATACGTGAGGACGTCGGGGAGGAAGTACCATGGGACGGTCAGCGGGGGTATCGCGTCGGACGGCCATGTGGGTGTCGGCGGCAAGGCCAGCGTCGTCATCTGCGGCCGCTCGAGAAGACGCATATGGATACGGTGACTGCCAGGTATCGCTGTTGGCCGGTTATCGATATTCTTCGCCTCGGTGATGATCTTTTGCAGCTCGGAACCCGACACGGAGGTGTTATCGCCCTCGCCCTGGCCCCGTGCGGCGCGCACCATCGTCTCCGAATCGAGATAACGCACGCTCTTTAGCATGCCCTCGTGAATCGTGTCTCCGCAAATCGGGCACGACGCGGCCTTGGGCACGTCGGACAGCTGTATAAAGTGCAGCACGCAGGGGAAGCAGAAGATCTTCTGTCAGCTACGTGCGATCAACCACTTCAGTCACTCACATGGCCACACTTTGTCATCCGTCCCGCGACCGGCTTGCTAAGGCAAATCGGGCAGGTGCGGCCCTGCTTCTCCTCCTCCATCCGTCTCCTCTTCTCCGCAGCTTCCTCCCCAGCAGCATCCTCGATGGCGTCCTCGTCATCGCCTGACGACACGAATCCCTGCGCAACGGAAAAGCTCGTGAATGTCGGCACGAGGATCTGCAGGATATTGGGCCAGTGGAGCGCAATGTCGGGATCCGCAAAGTGCGCGCCGTAGCTCGCGAGCTCCGTGGGTTTGAGCATGAAACGGAAGCTGGCGTTGACAAACTTCTCCCGTGTCATCGGACTGCCGCGCCACGCATCGCCGCGCTTGCTCCGCCGCGGCGGACCGGCCGTCGCGGGCCCCGACGCCGAGCGCGGCGGGAGGGAGAAGCCGAGCCACTGCGCCGGGTCGTCCCGGTCGTCCATCACGAGCGCCTGCTTGCTGCGCGGTCCGCGGCGATTCGTGTTCGGCGGACGGCGCTGCTGCACGGGAGAGGTGGGGGGCGGCATTTCAGCTTCGGGGGTGGTAGTGATGGGATGGAGTGGTGGGTGGTGCGATAAGGACTCGAGTCGAGCTGGGAGAGTGGAGGTCGCTTGGACGCGGTGGGCCGAATGGGTGGCGACAAAACGTGCGTCTGGTGGGAACTACGGCTCTGCGGCTCCGAGGGATACGCCACGGGGAAGGAGTGTCGGCGGTTGTGGTAGAGAGCTTGCAAGCAGCGAGGGCGGTGGTGGAGATGGTGCCCTCGACTGGTTGAGAATGTGATGGATGCAAAGAGACGTGATGTGATGGGAGTGGGGGGTAGAGGCCGTGGTGGTCCTCGTGCTCGGTCAGCAGGTGCGCAGTGTCTTCGCACGTTGTTTCTCTTCTTTATTACCCCCGCAACGCCGGCAGGTTACATCCGTCCTTGCGACTCGGCCTTGCCGCCGCCGCGCCGCCGACGCGATCCTGTTAATTTAGGCACGCCGGTGGGTCTCGGATTCGAACCTCGGACTTCCGAGACGGACACTGGACGGCGGACAGTGATGTCGGCGGCGCAGCCCGCCCCACCGGTCATGTCGTAATGATCCCTCGCCGAACGGGTTCCACATCCACCACGACAGACAACCCGCCCACCACTTCCCCAACCTCGCTTCACTCACCTCTCTACACGATCCACACAATGTCCAACATCATCGCTCCCCCCACCGACATCCCCGGCTACCTCTTCGCGGCCGTCATCGCCGCCGGCGGCGCGATGGGGTACATCAAGAAGGGCTCCGTGCCCTCCCTCGCTGCTGGCGGTATCAGCGGCGCTCTCCTCGCCTATGGCGCGTCCGTGAGTGCTGGCGGGAGGCTCAGTTTGGCGACGCAAACTCGAGCAGGATGTACAGTGGTCACCAAAAGTCTATACGCGACTGATATCGTTCTGCGGCGAGAATGCTTTCCCACATCCATGTACCACTGAATTACAGTTGTTCAGAGGCTCCTCTTGCGAGGGAGACAGGGTCCAGATGACACCCTGCTGTGCAGTTTGCATGCACAAGAGGTTCAAGAGGCGCCGGTAGAGCAGCCGCGTAAAGACTTTTGGTGTCTACTGTATGAAGACACGCATTGGCTTGGATGTTTTGATTTGTTTACTGACTTCAGCGTGTGTCCCGCAACCCCCGCGACGTCAAGCTCTCGCTTAGTGAGCTGCTGCCCGGTTCACGTTAAGCTAACTCCAGCCGTGTCCGCCCTCCTCCTCATCCTCATGGGCTCGCGCGTCGTCAAGGGCGGCAAGTTCATGCCTGCCGGCGTTGGTGCGTTACGAATAGAGTGCGAGGATGGTGCTGACCGCAGTTTCCGTACGTGGCCCAAACGCTCGCGACTCTGACCCCAGATTCTCTCGCTCATCATGGTGGCCCGCTACGCTGCGCGCTTGTAACGGCCGGACTGTTGAGAATGGGCGGACTAACTGGATCATGGATGGAATACTTTGACTGAAGTGAGCGCGTGAGCGAGAAGGGTGATGCACGTGACTCGGCTGCAACTGACGACGACGACTGATGCTTTGCTGCCCACAGTGGCTGTGAGGAGGTCAAACGGGCTTACTTTTCTCTATGGTGTGTTTGCGTTGCTGTCCGCAAGAAGGAAGACAGGTCGTCCGAATTGCCCTCATAAAGGTTGGTGGATTATTTCTTTCTCTTTCTCTTTCTTCCTCATCTTCCCTCATCTCTTCGTTCCGTCAAAGCCATCTTCCCCTCTTATTGCCATCGCCAACAATGTCCCGCCCCGATGCTGGAGCACAGGCGAAGACCGACCCAAAGCCGATCACAGACGACAAGCGCTGGAAAACAGGCGACGTGACTCTCATCAGCTCGGACAACGTCAGGTTCCGCGCCCCCGAGTACCTCCTCAAGGCCGGAAGGTAAGTAACAGTGCCCTAAGCCAGACGCTCACGCGTATCACAGTGTTGTTCTTCGAGACCTTATGTCCCTTCCTACCAAGGACGGACAACGTACGATTGCCTTCACCGACGAAGACATCGAGCGCGCAAGTAGTATCCACATCTTCCTGTCCCTCTGCCAAGGCCTGCTTATCGAGGACTTCAGATACTTTTATCTTCCAGCTGCCAAATTCCTCAAGAAGTACGATTGTCAACTGCCCATCAATGTCCTTGGTCTCAGCCATCTCGAAGTCCGCGACTTCCCCAAGGGCGACAGGGACAAGTTGCTTATCGCTGCTGAGCTCGACAACATTGACCTATGCCGACGTGTCATCGCTGGTGGAACCATTAGATCCATTCTGGGGCTGCCATCCCCAAACAAGCGTCTCGACAGTTACACATCGGCCCAAGGGTACGACTTCTTCAAACGCCTGCCGACAGAGTACGCTTATGCTCTCCTCGTAACGGTGGTCGCGCAGCAAGACAATAGTATGGAATTTGCAGGTCCTTGCGTGGATGCGACGCTCCGCAAAATCAAGGTACTGTCCTGAGCTCTTCGTATCCAGCTGATTCCCAGGGCCTCCGATCGAAACCCATGCATCTTCCCTCGCGTCCCTCGCCGCCAAAGCCATCTCCCGCGGGCTCATCGTCGTCTCCTACGCAGCCGTCGCCGGCGCCGTGACATCGTTTCCCCAACTGCCTATTGTGTCGCTTCGACGCTGCGCCCAGCGCCCCCGAACTGCGCTTCTCTTACTGATGGGTGACGGCGAGAAATGAGAGAGATACGCGAGTAATAGTTGACAGAACTGATAGAATCGATGTTGTCCTGATGATCGATTACTGAGAAACTTATGAGGTCATGAGAGTATGTAACTTCTGACGTGAATTCGTTCAGAGCCTTTCTGTTGCTGTCTGTATTCGTGCGAGTCGTGGTGTGTGAATCTAGTCGTGTGCATCCGCTAGCAGGGGATCAGTTTGTCAGAAGATTGGCGGATCAGGAGGACATGATGGCGGCGTTTCTGACCTTCTCTTTCCGTTTCACCCATTCTCTCATCTCTCATCATCCAATTCTCTCATCTCCTCGTCTTCATCTTCCTTTTCGGTCATCAATTCCACCACCGTTCTAAATCACCACTCTTCTCCTACTCGCACCTCCCCGCTTCGGAACCCTCCTTCGTTTTGTCTCATAACTGTCTCCACCTCTGCCACCCAGTTCAAAAAACTCAACAATGCCTGCTAGTGAGTACCTCCTCACCGGATGCGCTTATGCAGAACCACCTACCGATGATACGTGTTGGACGACCGGAGATACCACTCTGATCAGTGCCGACAATGTCCGCTTCCGTGTTCCCAAGTATCTTGTAATGTCTGGAAGGTCAGTTGAGCTGGAGCTTCGTCACTATGTTGGTGCTCATACCAGCGTTGTTCTTCGCGACCTCGTGTCAATCCCGAAACCTGACAAAGACGATAATGCCATTTCGTTCACGGACCCGGACATCGAGAGTGCCGACGTGATTCGCAACTTTCTATCTCTCTGTGAGGGCAAACTGAATTCTACAAGTTTCCCCACAGTGTGTCACTCGACGGCAAAGTTCCTCAAGAAGTATGACTGCAATATGCCGATCCACGTCCTCTTCTCCAAACACCTCGACAAAGTGACGTTTCCCAATGGAGATAGGGACCGATTTCTGATTGCAATGGAACTCGACAACGTTGAAGAATGCGCCCACCTTATCGGCAACGGAAACTTCAATGAAATCGTCGGGATCCCCATCGGGCGAACTCCCTATCTTGATGCTTGGGTCTCGATAGAGTCGTACAATTTTTTCAACAATCTTCCCATTGATTTTGGCTACGCGCTGTTCGCCACCGCGGTTGCTCACAAAGGACAGGACAAACAACTGGCCGCAAACACCTTTTCTGGAGTCATCCACATGATCCGGGTAGGATCGTGTCAGGTATCCCACTGACAGCCAGTCCCAGTCTACGAATGAGAAGTGAAACGCCTTTGTGACATAGCGATACCACCACACAACCACCTATCCCTCCTGGCAACGGCCTAGTTCTCGGGCTGCACAACCAGCACATTCCCCAAAGTGATCAAAAGAAATGACAGATTGACAGAGCTGATAGCATGATAATAGTTCTTACATGAGATACACTCCCTGACACCGTGTGTTCTATTAAAGCAGCGACAGTGGTCTTCCTTTTAATGTCGATCCATCACTTCCGAGCTTCTGATGAGATCAGCAGCGCTGATGGTTTAGTAAAGTAGGATGAGATGAGCCTGTGTGCCCACCACGGCTGGCTCCCTGGTCTCGTCAGCATCAGCCGCAGAAGAACCTCATTCATCGCCTGTCTTTGATCCCTAGTTCACAACTCCTTTATCTTCACTCTCGACTTCTCACTATCATCATCGACATCATCTCGCCATCCTTATCGTCATGCCTCCTCAACGCGCTAAGCGCTCAACCGGCCCTCCACCGAAACTTGACAGTGAGCTGCCCCGCTGAATGTACTGACGCAGAAGCGGTCACCGACGATGCGCACTGGAAAGCCGGCGACGTTACCCTCATCAGCTCGGATGACGTCCGCTTCCGCGTTCCCAAGCACCTGATCGTTGCTGGAAGGTGAGGGGCCACGTTGAGTTGGTCTGCTCACAGTTGACAGCGGCGTATTCCGCGACCTTATGTCTATGCCTGACTCAGAGCCGGCCCCGATTACCTTCACCGACCCCGATATCGAATGTGCCGTAGTTATCCGTGTCTTCCTGGACCTCTGCGGGGCTTGGCTCAAGGAGGACAACGACGAGATCCTTGTTCCGGCCGTTAAGTTCCTCAAGAAATACGACTGTCAACGAGAAATCAGGGTTCTCACATCCTACATGAGGGGCAGTGGCAAGGACACTGCTATCAATGCTCGAAGGTATTTTGTTGTCTCGGCCCATCTTGAGGACATCGACTTGTGCAAGTTTTTTGCGCAGCAAATGGGTAAAAGCGCAACATACTATCGCCATAGTACCCTGGAGAGACGAAGTTGAGTACATGAGCGATAGAGAAAATAAATACTGCTAAACTGCTGTTTATATAGTAGCTAGAATGACTGAGTCGCTATGGCATAAGTGGCAAAGCAGTAAGGGCTGTCATAAGGAAATTGTGGCAGTCGAATGTGGCACGCAGTTAACCCGGAACTTAGTTCCGGGTTAACAAGCTTTGGCACCCGATTCCTTGCCACACATCCGGTTGTGCACCAATGCATACCAAACTTGGTACACATGTATTCCCAATGGTTAAATACATGCTCACCAAGTTTGAGCATGATCGGTGCAGAATTGACCGAATAGGAGCAAAGCGCTTTTGCCATGTTAACCCGGAACTAAGTTCCGGGTTAGCAGCCGTCGCGACTTCGACTCTCCCACTCATTCGCTACTTGCTGTTTGTTGCAGTGTTTTGTGTTTGCTGTGTCCTGGGAGCTATCTGGAGCTTCTGGTTCAGCTGCAGGTGCCGTGGTGAAGGGACGCTCTTGGTAAGGCCATCTGCTTTGTTGTCGACAGTTGGAACATGCTCGATTTGGATTCGGTTGTTGTGGGTTTCTTGGCGGAGGTAGCCAGTCCGGATCTCAAAGTGTTTACTGGCGCCATGATCATGCGGGTGATTGGACAGGAGGACTGCACCACGGTTGTCATTCAGGATAGGAATGGGTTGGTTGTTCGAAAGGCCCATTCCCAGGTCATCGAGGAACTGTCGGAGCCATTCTGCTTGCTTCGTGGCATCTGTAACAGCAAGAACTTCAGCTTGTGTTGTTGATAGGGCCATTGTGGATTGCCGTTTGCTCTTCCAGCCAGCGATGCCACCAAAGGTCTCAAAGACATAGCCGGTTGTGGACCGCCGAGTTTCCAGGCATCCTCCCCAATCGGCGTCCGCATAACCCAGTACCAGGCGTTTGGCACTGTTGGCATCAAAGGTTAAACAGAGGTCGGAGGTGCCACGAATGTACCGTAGGCAGTGTTTGGCTGCATGGTAATGTGCCTCATTCCACTTCCCCATGTAGCGTGACAGAACCGAGGCTGCAAAGGCAAGGTCTGGGCGGGAGACAGTTGCGGCATAGAGAATGGAGCCTGCCAGAGAGGGGTAGTCGAGGTGGCGGACAGCGGCATGTTCGGCATCTGTGGCGGCAGTAGCGCGGAAGGTTGAAGGAAGTGGGGTTTTGGCAGCGGAGCAGTGTCCCATCGAGTATCGTTCCAGTAGGCTTTCCAGGTAGTGCTCTTGACTGATGTACAAGCGGCGGTTGAGCCTGTCTCGGTAGACATTGAAACCAAGGAAATATCCAATAGGGCCGGAGTTGGAGCACTCAAATCGGGCATTGAGGCGGCGCTTGAAGTCATCAAGTGCTGATCGGGAGTCACAGGCGATGATTTGATCATCAACATGGACAGCGAGGAGAAGGAAGTGACCATCACGTCTGCGGGTGTACACACAGGAGTCGGCACTGGAAGGTTTCAGGCCTTCAGACTGAAGGAAAGCATCGAGGGTCTTGTTGAAGAGGCGCGGGGACTGCTTTAAACCATAGATTGACTTGCGGAGTCGAAGCACTTGGTTGGCAGGAATGTCGCTGCCATCCGGTGGTTCAACAAACAGTTCCCTATCGATGTCGCCATTGAGGAAAGCACCCTTGATGTCGACCTGGTCACACTCCATGTCCAGATAGTTGATCAGGGATAGTACCACTCGGATTGAGTCCTTGTGAGCGACAGCTGCGAAGAGGTCGCCATAGTCCTGGCCGGCTATCTGTCGGAATCCCTTGATAACCCATCGGGCCTTGTATTTGGAGGGCTTGCCGGTGCTGCCATCTATCTTTCGAGTGAGGACCCATTTGCCGGGTAGTGTTCGTTGGTTGAGGCGGGGTACCGGCTCCCACACACCATATTTCTCCATGTTGTCCAACTCGGCCTTGAATGCCGGCTCCCACTGCTCCCACTCGTTGGACTGACGGGCCTCAAGATAGGAGGTTGGCAGTGCTTGAGTGGAGGCTGCCAGTGCCACTAGGGTCTCCAGGTTGTCGGTGAGTAAGCTGGTGATGACGGAGTACTGTATAGGACGCCCGGTGTACCTTGAGGATCGTCTAGGGCCAGCAGGGAGGTCCGCGGGGCCAGTAGGCAGTTCTTCTGGGCCGAGCTCTGGGCTAGGTGCGGTGTCACGTTGGAAGCGAGGGTCGGGTTCATAGTGCCAGCCCCGAACCTGAGGTTCTGGGTCCAGCTCTAACTCTTCCTCCCCGCGAGGGGCACTGTCACCTGAGTCAGAGTGAGGAGGTGTGGGTGGCTGGGCATTGTTGGTTGTTACTCCTGTCGATGCATAGGAGGGTGAGAGTGGTGGTGCCGTGTTGGAGTCACAGCCGGAGTGGAGGCCATCAGGGGAGGGTGTTGTGTTGTCCGGTTTGACAGTGTCGGCTGGAGCAGGGGGGTTGGCAGCGGGTGGTGTCGATGAACTGAAGATGACATCACGCGAGAAGGTGATTTTTCCTGTCTGGGTAAGGAGTAGCCGGTAGTTGGTGGTGCCGGTTTGGTAGCCCATAAGCCGAGCCGGGACATAGCGGGGATTGAGTTTTCCTTGTTGTTCATGGACGCGGACCATGGCAGTTGCGCCGAAGGGTTGCAGGTGTCCAATGGGCACTGTGGTACCAAGCCAGAGGTCTTCGGGACAAGAATCCTTGTCAGGGAGGAACACCCTGTTGCGGGTGTAGGTAGCGTAGTCCAGTGCATGTGCCCAAAACTTGGGTGGCAGGCCAGAGGAGAGGAGGAGAGTGCGGACATCATTGAGGAGTGTGAGGTGGGCTCGTTCCACCCTGCCGTTCTGGGCATGTGCCGCAGGAGGTGTCAGGGTATGCGAGATGCCCTTAAAGCGAAAAAAGTTCCTGAGGTGTTCCGTCATGAATTCACCACCCCTGTCGGAGATGATGCGCTTGACGGTTGTGGAAAGTTGATTCTCCGCATGGGCAATGAAGTCTTTTAGGGCACCGGCTGCTTGGGACTTGGCTTTGAGAGGGAAAATCGACAGTCTATGGGAGAAGTCATCATAGATTGTTAGGAAGTATCGGTTGCCGCCTAGTGAAGGAGTGGCGGCTGGTCCCCAGAGATCAATGGACAGAGTGTGGAGGGGATGTGGTGCCCGCTTCTTGTTCGGAGGTGACGGAAGTCGGGCACCCTTGCCTTGGATACATTCATTGCATTGGAACCGGTTAAATGAGGAAGTCCACTCCTTTCCTAACCTCCCCAACCTCCCCATGCGCCATACCACCTTTTGGTCAACGTGTCCGAACCTGCAGTGCCATTGGAGAGCAAGGTCAGGAACATTGGTCACAAGAGCAGATGGTATGCGTACATGGTAGTGGTTGTTCTTGACTGAGGCATGTAGGATCGGAGTGCCGGTGGACTTGTCGACCAGCTTGCCGTTGTTCTCATCGAAGATCCATTGGTAGGACGGGCCGAAACGAGTGGCAAGCAGATTGTGAGACATTCCAGGGGTATAGAATGCTCCCTGAATCGTGACATTGCCAAGTTTCAGGTCTGCGGTTGCGGTGGCTTGGACGGTGCCATGGTCTCCGGTATTCACGGGGATCGGTTCAGGAAGCGGTCGGAGGTTGGAGAGTAGGTAGCGGTCTTTGATGAATGTGTTTGTGGCACCGGTGTCTACCACAATTGCTGGGCTGTGGTTTGCAAGGAGTGCCAAGTGATTGTGCAACGAGGCAAGTAGGCTGGAGCCAGAAGTAGTGGGAGCGGCAGTGTTCTGGAGAAGAACAGAGTGATTTAGGGCCATATCTGTGACATTGGCAGAGGAGCGGAGAGGTCGAGTAGGGAAGTGACATGTCTCGGGCTTGTGGCCATAGTGGTCGCATCGGTAGCAAAGGACCTCCTTGTGGGCAGTTCCCCTGTAGCGGCGACCGTTCGGGGCAAGCGGCCGTTTACCCTTGGGGCCCTGCGAGGAGCCTTTCTTGGCCAACATGGCTTGGTGGACAGGGTCCTCGTCACGTTGGGTTTTCCGACGCCAGGTGGACTCCACAGTGGCGATGATGGAGGTGGCTTCCAAGATGTTCCGATTGTAGAAGTCATTGGTGGTTGTGTCGAATGAGGCGGGGAGAGCCCGGAGGAGGATGAAGCCACGGAGTTGCTCCAAGAATTCACGCTGATCGATAGACTCGCTGAGGACTTGCTCCATCATTGAGTCGAACAGGGACCTCAGGGTGTTGAGCGTAGGGGTCGGGTCCTCCCCTTCTGTGCACCGCGTGCTCCAGAGGGTGGACCAGATTTCGGCTTGGCGTGCCCGGCTAACGACACCGTAGCGGTTCTTGAGGTGTGCGATGAGGTCCTTTGGTTCCCCTTTCTTGAGCTCGGAGGTGAGTCCATTCAGAACTTCTTGTGACAGTGATTCACGAATGATCACTCGAGTCTTGCGGTGAGCAGCCTCCAGACGGTCCAGGATCTCGGTTTGCTTAAAGCGTTCAGAAGCAGAGGAAGAGCTGTCGACAGGATACTTGGTTTGGATTCGGAGTTGGAGGGTCGCAAGGTCCTTGTCGATATGCTCGAGGAGGTCCTCTCGCTCAATCTTGTCTTCGAGGAAAGAGAGCCAGTGGGCATAGTTGTCAGGTCCAGAGAGGAGTCCTGATAGCTTCGAGGGAGTGTCGCTCATGATCTAAGTCGAGTTGTAGGTGGTGCGCAGGATCTAGGTGGCAGTTAAGCTGTACTGGCGATACCAAGACGAAGTTGAGTACATGAGCGATAGAGAAAATAAATACTGCTAAACTGCTGTTTATATAGTAGCTAGAATGACTGAGTCGCTATGGCATAAGTGGCAAAGCAGTAAGGGCTGTCATAAGGAAATTGTGGCAGTCGAATGTGGCACGCAGTTAACCCGGAACTTAGTTCCGGGTTAGCAAGCTTTGGCACCCGATTCCTTGCCACACATCCGGTTGTGCACCAATGCATACCAAACTTGGTACACATGTATTCCCAATGGTTAAATACATGCTCACCAAGTTTGAGCATGATCGGTGCAGAATTGACCGAATAGGAGCAAAGCGCTTTTGCCATGTTAACCCGGAACTAAGTTCCGGGTTAGCAGCCGTCGCGACTTCGACTTGGAGCACTTTCGTCCGTACGAGTGCTTCAAACGTCTTCCGCCCCCCTACAATGATGTCTTCCTTAAAGCCGCTTGGACGGGGGCCACTGTTGGCGACCTTAGACAACATTTCTCCATAGCTGTTGGCAAGATACAGGTCCGTGGACTGTCTCTGTGCACTGTCACTTCCCTGGCTCACCTTCCAGCAGGCCGATCCATCCGCAATGTCGGGTGGTTAAGAACTCAAGGTTCATTAATCCTTACGCTGGATTCAAGCTCCCGCTGCCGAACACGACCGATCTCGTGTGCTGACGAAACATATCTCTGAACCCGCAACGCATGTATTGAGCGCAACATTACAACGGAATACGATCGCGAACCACCGCCAACTTGCGGGTGCTTATGTCAATAGGCCGAGCTGATGATGAGATAGTATGGCCATACCATTGATGGATGTCGAGTAACGTCCCTACCCAGCTCTAACTGACCCCGAGCTTTCTTCACGATTTAGATAGCACCCAAACACTCCCCACTGGCTGATACTTTCGATGTCGTCAGCGAGAAAGACGGCTTGCGCCCCGACGCACCCGCTCTGGGCCAATTTCCACTGCGAGGCGGCACGATATGCTGACACTCTTCCCTTCCAACTTTCCACAGACCGTCATTTCCCCCCTTCCCTCATGGTTTATCATCATTCAACACTTCATCTCTCCAGATCACATTTAACGTTCCTGAGACATCCAGAAATGCCCGAAAGTGAGTATTCCCCTCAACTGCGCTGACGCAGCTCCCATCCCCATCACCGACGACGAGCACTGGAAGACCGGCGACATGGCGCTCATTAGCGCCGATAACGTGCGCTTTCGTATTCCAAAATACCTACTCTCGGGAAGGTGAGGAGAAGGTCATGATGTGAGACAGAAAACCTTACGCCCCGCAGTGCAGTATTCCGCGACACCATTTCCCTTCCTGACACGGGAAATGATATGATTGCCTTCACGGACGAGGACATCGAAAGCGCGGAGGTCATTCGCCGCTTCCTATTTCTCAGTCAAGGTGAATTCAAGCTCGAGGTGGACACTACGCTCGTTGCGACCATCGACTTTCTCAGGAAGTACGACTGTCAACGTGACTTGGAGTATCTTAACGCAATATTGTGGAAGGGAATACACACCAACAATTATGATCCTCCACTTTTGTTCGTCATTGGCAGCCATCTCCAAGACAACGATATGTGCGTACGAGCAATCAAATCATGGGGCGTAGCTCCTCCTCCGCAAAATCCTGATGTGTACACGGACGGTGTCATTTCGTATGCGCTGTTCCGCCTCCTCCCATCCACCTATGCACACGCCCTTCTCGAAGCAATGTCGGCCAGAATCTTCAACCCAAATTCCTCCCCCGTCTTTGAGACAGCTGTTCAGCACACCCAGGTGTGTATTTAGGTGTGACTGTTGTTTGGGCAATTTCGGTCTGGCTGATCTCGCAGAAAAACTATTCTTCAGAGCAATGAACACCATCCAAGTTACGCCATTTCATGCCGTGAACATACGTACATTACAAGCCCATCACCTCTGCTCAATCTGGTACGAAGACTCATTCACGATATACAATTCCGAACGGGACCCTCGCGACAAGGCCACCCATCCCCCTCGATAAGATATTTACGACACGAAAAGGCTGATAGTATGACAGAACGACGTACTGTGTATAAGCGACATACGCCAACGAGAACCAGCGTCATTCATCCTCCCCGCAGTTGCTGAGACGGTAGCCAGGTGGATCTCACCATCTGTCCATTTCTCAGTCTCACTGTTTTGGGCGTCAGTGTGAGGAGATTGAAAGGGCGTGAGAAAGCGGACACGACGTGGGACCGTGTTCGCTTGTTGTACAGTGTGCTCACTGCGATCTTGACTAAACTCTCACAGCACCGCCTTGACTTCTCGTCTCATCCCAACCTCTCACCTCGTCTCCACTTCTTACTGCTCTTGTCTTCTCCTCGTTTCCACATCTCCCCGTTACTCTCATTCTTAATCTCTCATTCAATTCCCTGCGTGTCCTCACTCCCTTTCCTAAGCTCTCGGTGTATCTCGAAACGGTCGCAACATGTCTGTTTCGACCCGTAGATCTGAAAGTAAGAAGAACGCGGCCGGCAGAGCTTATGCAGCCCCAATCACCGACGACGAGCGCTGGACCACGGGCGAGATTACCCTCATCAGTGCCGACAATGTACGGTTCCAGGTATCAAAGTACCTTCTCGGCGGAGGCTCCGTGTTTCGCGACTTGATGGCAATTCCCACCGATGACAACACAATCTCTTTTACCGATCACGATATCGAGTGTGCGGACGTTCTCCATCTCTTCCTCTCGCTTTCCGAGGGTGACTTCGATTCATCTACCCTTGACGTGACATTCGTGTCGGTCGTCGGTTTCCTTCAGAAGTACGACTGCCAACGGGAGATCAAGATCCTCAAAGCGTATCTCCACAACTGTGTCTGCCCAAACCAGAACGACACTAACGCCTTGGTATACCTTATTGCCAGTCACCTCGATGATGAGGGTCTCTGCAAACATACCATGGACCAATGGAAACCCACAAGCGCCAACGAGGTTCACCGCCAGATGCCCTACGCGTACCTTCGCCATCTCTCCATGCCATACCTCTATGCCTTCCTTGAAACGCATTCGGAGAGCCCTGGTGAACGTTTTAAGATACTATTCAGCGATGCTCTGGAGGCCGCACAGGTCCGTATTGTCCTGCTTCTCCCTTCTTACTTATGGTCCTTCTGTTGACCCCTGAACAGACAATCGAGAAGAAGTCCAAAACTGCCGCAAAGCGTTCATCGAGCAATCAACTGGCTGCGAAAATTAAACGACAGAAGACATAGATGGAGTTATGGGCAACCAGCGACCCCATTTTCTCGAATGCTACATACATATGCTAGGGTGGTACAACTGATGAATACATAGTCCTACCTGGCTCCGCCGCTGTCTGGTTTGGGGGTTGTCTGGACAGGGGCCTAGTGTTCCTCGTCGTTCTGCTTCTTACGCCCTCCCACGCACAGAGCCATTGCGGCGCCCAATGCCTGCCCCTGCGGTGATGACTTGTTGGCGTCGGTTGTCATAGCGACAGCGACAAGCAGCGCCCGAGGCCCATCTTTCCCAAGCTTCCCTCTGGCCCGCCTCTGGTGTCTGGCGGCCACCCTGACAGTCTGTTCTCATCTATTTAAGAGCGGTGTGCTCACCTTGCTCTTCTCATCGACCTCTTTCTTTTCCCTCTCTCTCTTTCTTTATCACTCCGTTGACTTAGCCTCTTCCCAAGCGCATAGCTCTCTTGCCGCATCACCATGGCCACCAGTACGTACACCACAAGTATACTACTGACTCAGTCTCTGCCGACGCCTTTGGCATTCCGTCCGGCTACTACGAGTTATCCGCGCCCCAGCCACAACCACTCACGGACGACCCAGACTGGACCACCGGCGATATCGTTCTCATTAGTACCGACAACGTATCCTTCCGCGTTCCCAAGCACATTATTCTCGGCGGAAGGTAAGTGACATGAAATGGTATCATACTAATCCTGAAGCGCTGTTCTGGCCGACGCAATTGCTTTCGGCGCGCCCGACAATGATAACACGATTGAGTTCACCGACCCGGAGATCGAAAATGCCAAGGTCATCCGTGTGTTTCTGTTACTCTGCAGAGGCGACGCAGAAGTAAAGCACATGGATTTTCATTCCAAAACTGATTTCATCTTTGCGGTGATCAAGTTTCTGCAGAAGTACAACTGCCAGCTTCCTTCAAACGTGTTAAGCGGCAAGGTATGGGAGGCGCTTTCTCGAGACGACGCAATTAATACCTGCACGGCATTCCGTCTTGGTGTCGTCCTCCAGAACATCGAATTGTGCTGCTCCGTCATTACCACGAGAGGGTTGAAAGACCTTCTCAAAGTGACCAGCCAGTGGGCTGATCCATCAATCTACCACTACCACTTCTTCAAGCAACTCCCCCCGGACTATGCTTATGCGTTGTGTATGGCAGTGGGGACGCCTTCTCAAGACCGCGCGGTTGGCAACACGCAACCTGCTTCGCTCTTTCGCGAGACCATGGAGTTAATCCAGGTAGTTTGTTGCGTTTAGGCATTGCTAACTTGCAGAAAGAGAAGAAGTGATCTCTTCCGTCACTGTTTGGTGAGGGGGTTACCTTGTCCTAAACACCGCTTAGCGGAGGATGCGACAGACGCAGGAATGTGATTGGGGCCAAAAGCCGGATCGAATACATGTGTAATTAGCTAAATCATCTGTCATCATATCATCATCATCTCACTCAATGCCAGGTGTCGGGTATGCGTTTCCACGCCTGGTGAGCAGTTGTTGATGTGCGCTGCGCGGAGCTCTAGCAGGGAAGGAAAATCAACCCATTGCCAGATGAAAGAGAGGACGGGGGAGCAGGAGTGGAGACAGTGTTGAATTAATGATCAGCAAAGGAAGTTTGTCCCAATGGCCAAAGGTCTCCCTTGATCGTCCGCCTCATCTACTGTACAACGGCGCCGCAACAATCAACCACCGTCCACGGCAGGCTGTCGTCGCCAGTGTCTTTGGCTCCAGGAGTCATGACTCCTGAAGCCCGAAAGCATAACGACACACTAGCTGCCGGCAGCTTTCGCGATGCAATGAAGATGATTCAGGTACAACGGCTTGTCTCGTTCATGCAGTGCGAACCGTCAACAGGCCGAGAGGCAGTGAGCTCCCCAGTCAACCTATGTCTACGCCCTCTTCAAAAGCTCTCTCTTCCGGGCGAGAGCTCATACGATCTTCATCAAATCTTGAGAATGGCGCAAGGGTGTGATATAAACTCCTATCTTGAGAGATGATACTGTGACAACCGAGCGAAGGTGTTTATGACAATCTCCAACTTTGCTCTTGGCCTCGTGGAGTCTCTGCCACACGACCACGAGATGGTTGATGATCGCTGTTGATCGTCATGCCACATAGCAAAGGGCCGCCAACAGTCAACCGCCGTCGACCACAGGCTGTCGTCAGCGCGTCAGCGTCGCCCTGCAGTCGTGCTGGATAGAGCTTCTCTTTGCTTTCTCGTACATATATAGGCACTTTTATCCACACCACCCTCTTCCTTTCCTCAATTCTTCATTCTCCGCTTCCCACTTCCCATCCTCCTTTGGCGGTCCCCCGTTCCACTCTACGCGGCTGCTGTCGTCTCTTTCATAAGATCATTAGCACCCCGGCACCCCGCTATTCTTGACCGTTACACAATGTCTACCAGTAAGCCAGTACGCAGGTGCCGAGAGCTCACACCCGTTAGTCGCCCCCGCGGACATCGTCAACGACCCTAAATGGACGGCCGGTGATATCACCATCATCAGCGCCGATAACGTCCGTTTTCGCGTCCCCAAACAACTCATCAATGCGGGAAGGTGAGTCCTGTTGGTGGAAAATACTTTGTCGGTTTGTGCTCATAAACAGCGCCACTCTTTGCGATCTCATTTCCATCCCCAATAACAGGACCGACAACGCCATCGAGTTTATCGACCCCGAAATCGAGAGCGCAGAAGTTGTGCGCCTTTTCTTAAAACTTTGCGCGGCCGACCTCAAGGCGCTAGACTTGTTTCCGAGTAATATTTTGCCCATGGTTCTGTTCCTCAAAAAATATGATTGCAAAATGCTTCTCGCTATCCTTATTGGGGAGGCTTGGACGTCCTTTCATCGTGAGGCCATCACCTTCCAATGCGCCTTCCTCTTGGGTCTCCATCTTGACGAGCACACGTTGTGCAACCAAGTTCTTGAAAATATTCCATTCGACCAACTTCTGCATGAAGACCCACTCCTGACGCGTCCCCACGAGGCGTTTGCATTCTTCAAGGCCCTCCCAGCTAAGTTCGCATACGCGATGTCTCGGGGAGCGGCGAGCATGGAGAGCAAGATAGACCCCCGCATGCTCTATGATAAAGCGCTCGAAGATGCCGAGGTGATTTTTGTCTCATGTCTTCTGCTAACCTTCAGGAATACGAGCGCTCGTGACGAGCTTCCTTATCAAAGCGTCAAAAGCGTGTCGTCCCCCATGTTCCAGCGCCTCCACGTTCCCAACGCCTCCAGCCTGATCGACTGCATAGGCATGTAGAAACATCACGTGACACGTTCCCGTTCAGTAGCTTCCTAGCTTCCATCCTCTCGGACCTCGGTCTCGCTCACCATCTTAAGCGTTGCCATTGTATGTATCCGCGCCGCCGCACATATATGCTCAGGCATTTAAGGCGGCTTTTATACGATCTACGATATGATTCATGCATCGCTTCTTCCGCCTTTGGCAAGGCAATGCGCGATGCACCTGATAGTGTTGCATATATACTAGATCACTAGACAATGCAGTATTCCGTCGCAGCACGTCCCACATGAGCGTGGGAGCTTCATCTGGGAGGTAGGGGCGAGGGCGAGACGAAGCATGAATAGGAGGGCTGTGAAAGCATGTGAACAGCGGTCGTGACAGCTTGTCGCTTTGACCTCGGATCCTCGAAAGCTGGGAATATCATCAGTGCCCAGTGATCTCCAGTGACCAATGCTCACAACATCAGCTCTTCGGATCCGCGCCGCACGACAACTGGCCACCGTCAACCGGCGCTCTGCGCCCAACAAACACGGCGCATTTTGTCTTCTTCCCACGTCCAGCTCCGGCCTCCCATAAGACTCTGGTCTCATCATCACTTCTCCTTCTCTCTTCTTTCTCTACTCTCCTTTCTCGACCGCTCTTTTCGCCACCCGCCCATATCCTCTTTATCTTCCTTCTCGAGAATCGCGACAATGTCTGCCAGTGAGTAGACATAAACCCGCCGCGTTGACGCAGACCCAGCTACCACCGGCTCGAAGGACAAGCCCACCAACAGTCCTGCGAGCCCCGACAATCACTCGGACGAGATCACCGACAACCCTGTCTGGACCAAGGGTGACATCATTATCATCAGTTCCGATAATGTACGCTTCCGTGTGCCCAAGTACCGGCTCATGGCTGCAAGGTGAGTAATGCAGCGAGGGAGTCACTTATATCCTCACAGCACTGTACTCCGTGATCTCATTTCTATTCCCAACTCGAGCGGTGATAACACCATCACGTTCACCGATCCAGAAATCGAAACAGCCGAAATCATTTCCCACTTTCTGGAGTTCTCCCACTGTCGCGACAAGTGCTTTTGGCCATACTTTCCGGAATTCCCTACCGTTTTGATTGTTCGCCTCGCAGAGTTCTTGAACAAATACAACGGCCAAGTGGCTATTCATGTTCTCACGCGCGCGGTGTGGTCTGCGTTGAACGACGACGAAATCGAAATACAGGTGGTGTTTCTCCTCGCCGTCATGTTCGATGATGATTCTCTGCGGAATGCTGTTCTTCGGGTTATCAATGTCGGCAGCTTGATGGACATGGGACAGGGAAAATCTCTGAAGAGCCGGGAGTCACGTGTCAAGAAAGCGTACGAGTTTTTCAGGCGCCTTCCTCCCAAGTACGGCTTTGCTTTGTTCAGGACTTTCATCTGTTCAACGGAAGAGACTGGTTATGGCGATGTCAATCACTTCATTGACACGTTGCTGTTCATTGAAGTAAGCTGTCTATTGGACAATGCTGACGTTCAGTAATACAGCCTCGTTTCGATGCCATAGGCCCTTCACTGAGCAAGCAACTCACTTCGACCTTTCCATCTTCTACCTCATGTCGTTCCAATGCCTGAAATAAACGAGTCATCCACCAATATACTGTAGTCAAGCCATTCCCCTTCGACGCACAGAGGCAGGTCGTCTCAGAAATGTAGTGTTCATGATGAATTTAGTATCGACTACACCACCACAAGGGTTTGCAGCGCCTGGATCCACGACCCATCAGTTACATCAGTAATACCAAACAACAAAACCCTATTCCAGTCCTCTACTCCTGCTCCGTCTCAACCTGCGGCACCATCGCTCTACGAAGCACGCGCACATCCCTCTCATCGAGCGCCACGACCCCACTCTGGAGTTTTCGCCCCCACGACGGCCCATCGCACATCGCAAGGCGATCCCGTACAGTTTCCAGAGGGACATCCACCGTCGCTTCCCACGCCACGTCGCGGCGCCACGGACACGCAGCGTCGGCAGCGTACACTTCAGAAATAACAGTCCCGAGGGCAGTGAACGCCTTGAGCGGTCGCGGGGGGTGAGAAGGCGGGGTGGGATCCGCCCAAGAATGTTCCGAAACGGGAACCGGCATCGCGGTGGTCGTGGTTAACGCTCCCGGACGGCGGCGCATCTCGATAGTCGGCGAGTAACACACCACCGTATCGCCAACCCGCATACGGTCGAGGCCGAAACGCTTGCCATGGTTCGCCTGCGTAAAGCCCGCAGCGACGCCGCGCCGGACGTGGTTTGAGCACGCGACGATGAGCCATGCCGAGGGCGCGCGGGGGTCGGATGTGCGCGTGGGCGGCATCGCAATGGAAAGTAGACGACCAGATGCGAGAGTACGGCAGAGGTCTGATTGGAGTATGGAGAGAGAGTGGATTGTTGTTGGAAAGCGCGGTTGGGCCACACTTTTTTTCATCGACGCGTCGACATGGAATGTCCAGTCAAGTTGACGTCACCTGCCACTGCCACACCGGGGCTCGGATCCGAGCTCCGACCTCGGAGTGAGGCAGATCGCGTTTAGGGGAGTCGATATTCAATATTCGATGTCGCGATGTCGATGCATGGATGGCCGACCTACTCCACGCCAACTCCGCCTCACTACTCCCTGCGGCTGGTTGATGTGGTCCCGCACGGCAACACGATGGCCTGCCGCGTCGGATGGCTGCTTGCCAGGCTGCCACGCGCCACGGATAGCCCACGAGCCGCTGACCATGTTGCGGGGCTGGAAATAGATCGTGGCGCGCATACCCGCCGTCACTCCCTCACTCCCTCATTGAATCACTGAATCACACGCTGCTGATACGAGCTGGCAGGCAACACGCCCACTCCGCTCCTATCACTCCGATCAACCCCAGGGCACTACCTATCCTGAATCCTGTTGCTCCCGTCAGCTCGACGAGGGATCGATGGTATGCTGGCCGTCGGGCGCGAGTGTTGTGTGAGATCGCGCAGCTGTACGGTATGTGGAGTGTGATGAACTATAGGAAAGCTCTCATTCTCCAGATAACTGCTTGAACCGTGCTGCCGAGAAAGGCTTGTGCCATTATCCGTGAGCGTTGCGGGAGCACTGGTGCGCTGATGTGCCCGCTCATCAAGCTCTCACTGGATCACCAGCTCGCCAGGACACTAGGAGTTGTGTGTGCTGATGTGACGCGTTGTCCAGTTTGGACCGGTGCGGCGGTGGCGTACACAGGTGTGCACGCGAGCAGGAGTGCGGAACGCCATTGCGGACGGCTAAGGGCTGCGGACGCGTTAGATAGGGCACGAGCGTGACACCGGCTTGTGCGGGGTTCACTGCCAACCTGTCTCGGGATCTCGGGAGGGCTTCAGAAGACAATAGGGCCATAGGACGTCTGACATGTGAACGATGGTGAAAACGATGAGCCGTGGAGCAGCTAGTGCAGCGCCTTGAACCCACCACTTGCACACCTGCGCTATCTGTCACAAGTCCAAAGCCATTCGAGTGCGATGAGGCGATCTGCACGCACTGGTTAGCATTGGTTGGCGCAAACTCGAGGGGCTTACACGAGAATGCGACTCCTGGATCCACACCAAAGCGAGGGCGGTGTTGCCGTTTCACACTTGGAACCAGATCGGATGTTGCCCACAGGCATGCGGGGAGCAGTGGAAGACCGGATGGAACGGCTTGAACTGCTCTGCTCCACATCTCCATTGCTCTACTGCTCCACTGCTGGTCTTCCATCCTCCACCAGGGGCGAGGAGGGCTAAATTCGGAGTGTGGGGCTTGGAATTACATCCTACCACGATATCCCATGCCAAGAGACCTCTAACTGCGGTTTGAGCCACCATCAGGATCTCGGGCAATTGAACACTCGCAACAACTGACAGTTGGCTGTCAATTGAGGAGGTTGAGGATCGAGGATGAAGGTCATGCATGGACGAGCTATCGAGCGCGTCGCGTGTGCTCCTGCCCAGCTGGCCAGCTGCCCACTTGTCACTGCAACATCATACTCGCTGGTTTAGAATGGCCTGTATCGTAGATCGCCGAGGATCCAGCGCGCTGCGCAATTCCTAATCTGCGGCGATCGGCGATTTATCCCTTCTTTTCCTGTTTTTTCCCCTGCCAATCCGAAGGCTATTTATATCGCAAGCAGTTCTGCCGACAACTCAGGGACTTCCAGGGCATGGCCAGGGCTCACTCCACCCCCCGATAGTGGGACACAGCTGCTAGAGGAGAGGGGGACATGGGTACATAGGATTATTTTTGGAACCCGATGGTATCGATGAGTGTGCCCAAAAAAAAAGAGGTGGTGTGAGGGTGTGGCACGCATGCTGCTGCGCGCGACGGGAAGACGTGGGCTCGTGGGCTGGCAGTGTGGCAGAGTGCAGTGTGTGCGAGGCATGCGAGGAGGAGGAGCATGCAGCCATTGCAGCCGACTGAAGCGATGCACGCTGCTCACACGATCTTTTACGCAGATACTGACTGTCGGCCGTATCGTCTGTCGCCCTGTCGCCGCGGGGAGCGCGTGCGGCGTGCAAGCATACAGTAGACGAGGCCGCCAGCTGAGAGGGCTGGTGTTATCCAGGACGAGGGTGTTAATCGTGTTCTCCTCTCTCCTTTCTTGTCTCTCCACCCTTTTCTCTTCTCTTCTCTACTCTTTCTTCGATCCAGGACAAAAACTTGTTCACGACCTAATATCCTTTGACTGCCTACGGACAGCCCCCCACACTCTTTTTCCCATCCTTCAACTTCCGGGACGACAACGGTCGCTCGTCTTCAACAACTCCCGTTTTTACCATCACCACTAATCCGGCGCCCATCACCACCATGGTCGCCGCTGCTCTCCTCTCCTCCCTCATCCTCGCCTCCCCGGCCGCTGCCATCGCGGGATGCGGCGGACACGAGATGAACACTGGCTGCGCGCACATGGGCAAGCGCCAGGTCACCAACGAGGGTATGTTTAGATGTGATGGTTTTGGACTGCAGAATCAAGTTATTAGAGGACCTGAAACGTCTCACATGGCCAGATGCAGGTGCCTGGAATCAACTGCTCACACCCAGACGCCGTCAAGAACTGCGTTTGGTACGCGTACCCCGACCGCGATACGATGGTCACCAACAAGGAGGTGCCCGTACTATGGGCGGACGCCGACATTCTCCCCGGAGACACCGAGGCGCAGGCTCTCTTTGACCCTATTGACGCCGAGTTGAAGCAAAAGTTCCCCAACATCCAGCCCCACGGATCTCGCTCGTCGATGGAGAATGTGACCTACGACGGGGCGACGGACCCCGACTGCTGGTGGACACGGACGCGCTGCAGCACGCCGAAGTCGGAGACCGGACTGTCGGCGGACGTCACGACGCTCCCTGAGCCCCAGACGTGGGGTCTCGGCATTGACGACGGACCAAACTGCACCAACACGGTTCTCTACGACTTCTTCAAGTCCCAGGACCCGCCCGTCAAGGCGTCGCTGTACTACATTGGCTCCAACGTCCTCAACTGGCCCAAGGAGGGCATGCACGGCGTCAACGACGGCCATCAGATCTGCGTGCACACTTGGTCCCACCCGATGATGACCTCGCGCACCAACTCGCAGGCGTTTGCCGAGCTCTACTACACCCGCAAGGTCATCCAGAAGCTCCTCGGCCGCACCCCGCTCTGCTGGCGCCCGCCCTATGGCGACGTGGACAACCGTATCCGCTTCATTGCTGATAAGCTCAACCTCACCCTCCACCTCTGGTCCGACGACACCTTTGACTGGTCCGGTAAGTGATGATTTCTCGATTGCGCAGAACCAATACTCACTCTTTAGTCGGCATGAACGGCGTCACGATGGCAAACGTCACGCAGAACTACGAGAACGTGTTCAACAAGGCCAAGAACGGCACGTACGCGACCCACGGCCCCATTGTCCTCAACCACGAGGTCAACAACAACACCATGAGCGAGATCATCAACCAGTTCCCCAACATCAAGGCCAACTTCAAGTACATTGTCCCTATTGCGACCGGCCTCAACATTACGCACCCCTACGCCGAGCAGGACCTCACCTTCCCCAACTTTGCCACCCTGACCGGTAACAGTGACTCGGGCAACGTCACCAACGACCCGACCGCCACTACGGGCGCCGGCGCCAACAAGACCGGTGCCGGGTCCGCCGGCAGCGCCGCGAGCTCCGGCACCACTGCCCAGAAGAAGCAGGGCTCGTCGGCTTCGCCTGTGGTTATCTCGTCTGGCCTTGTTCTCTCCGCGGCCGCCCTCGCCCTCCTCATTTAGGACCTTTTATGATCCTGCGCCCCATTGGTGGGACGGACACTTCATAGCGCTTCATAGCTTCACAGCTCCTCATATGTATACGCACGACGATGCATGAAATTCTTGATTCTGAGAGTTGCGTGCGGCTGTGAATGCAATGTGTATCTGGTGTCCCTGCAGAGATCAGTGCCAGCGACAGAGAATGCAGGCCACATATGGGAAGTTCGTTTGAGATCAGATGTGGCAAGTAGTGGTGCAAACTGGAGACATATTGAGTGGAGGTTGTCACCGCGTTCTTGCATGCAGATTGAAGTGGTACATCGTACTCGCACGATGATCAGATGTCGAAGAGTGATGAACAGATAATGGTGTCTGATTACTCTACCATTCCCACTCCCAGCAACAAATTCTCACTCACTGCTCACCAGCTCCCACATCCATACACAACGACGCCGAGCAATACACCAGAGTGGTTTGTCTGCCTTCAAGGGAAGATTTTGGGAAGGAAAGCTGTGAGCTCCTCATTTGTCCGAGACAGCCACAACTGTCCGAGTTCCGAGTCAACTGTTGATCAACACCAATCTTATCTATTCCTCCATCATCAACCAGTCAAGGGGGCTAACCACTCCGCATCCCAAGACGTTATCACGGTGTTCGTCCCTCAGGGTCACATCCCAGTTGGATGTCTCCGGATCATGCTGTACTCGTCGACTACAGCAAAAGTCGACGACATTCGGCGGTGATCCCCGATCAACGAAGCGCCGAGCGCCGAGGGTGTTAGCCGCCGAGAGCCGGTCCAGCCGACACTCCACGTGCCTGCCTCCTTTGACGTCATGACGTCACTCACGTTTTACTTGAAGCAACTGCGAGTATGACGGCATTGACATGAACATGAACGTCCAGATGTTGATAACTTGAAGGTTGTGGGACGCGGAGCTTACAACGCGCTGGCGGTAGCATGCAGCTATGCAGCCGCAGGCAGGAGGTACTCGGCGGGGGGCAGGGTTTCTGGATCGTGAAGTCGGCGATCGCGTGTGGACTGATCGCCATGACGAGACTCGCGTCGAGATCGTGTAAACAACGATGAGAACAGGAACTGAGCCGAAACGTGCATAATGATCACGCCGCTCATATCATTCCTGACACCCAGCATAATGACGACGGGCTGCAGGGGATCTGTACTATAATGAGACAGGGTGGAGCGCACCGCGGTACCCGCAAATAGTCGAGTCCGTCATCCTGGGTGAACGGAGGAACGGTACCGCCGGGCCGGCAGTGACTGTGCAGTTGTCTTGCAGCTTGCAGCTTCCACACGGACTGCGGCTGGCTATATCCCCAAGCCCCAGGCGCAAGCGAGAGTTGCGCCGCCGTGTAGCTTGTAATGAGCCGAAATTTCCGCCTATGGCCTGCCACCTGCGGCGTGCGGGATCCCAACTCGCGACTGACGTCTGACATCATTGCCCCCCCCGCGTGTGGATTGAGTTTGTATGATGCATGACGCGAAGTGCACTGATGAGAATCACATGTCCCTGCACATTCCGTTTCTTTATTGTACACTGTGCTGTACCTCTGGTGGGTCGGACCTGAACTTGCGGCCTTGCCGCCTGGCAAACGCGAGATGGCCAGCATGGCTATGGCCAGATGATCTCTCGAGGACCTATGACGTTCGCGTTTGCTGTCCTCTCTCCTTGTGGAACAGAGGGGCCCAGGACGCGAAAGGTTGTCCTGTCCTCATGTCCCGTGGCCGGCGTCCAGACCTTCAACCTCAGCTTTGAGCTCCCGCTGCGCTTTTGCGAGCAATGGACAGCAGGGACAATGACGACAGAGTGCTGCACTTGGGAGGACATGTGCCCCGTGCCCCACCTGGACGGCCATGGATGGGGATGAGAGGACTGCGGTGAGGGGGGTGACTACCGGCGACTTCTTGACCGTCGAGCATCCCCAGCAAGCGAGCACATATATGTGCGCTCCACGAAAGAGCAATGCCCATCATCCCCCACTAGCCACTCCTCTCTACCAACTCTGATCATCAAACCTCGTTGTTCTCGCTTGTACTTGATCGCGTATTGAAGAAAGAAGAATTAGTTTAATTTTACTGTAAATCCCCGACTTTCCCCTCCCAAGCTCTAAAGTCGGCTACTCTAGATCTCTAGCTCCTCTCCCCTCCCCGCTATCGCGACATGGACCCAACAAACTCCGCGCGCTCAGCGCACGGCACCGGCCAGCAAGGCATGGCCGGCGACATGAACCCCCTCCACCACTCCAACACGACCGGCACGACGGGCACCGGCACCGGCACCGGAACCGGCAGCAACCTCGCCCGCGACGCGCGCGATGCGCTGAGCGGCTCCCACTCCCAGTCGACAGGAACCGGCATGGGCTCCGGGATGGGCTCTGGTATGGGCCAGCACACCGGCTCGGGCGGCGCCTCCAACCTCGCGTCAACCCTCGGCTCGACCTTGAGCGGCGGTAACCAGCCTGGCACGGGAGCGCACCTTGGCTCCGGCACCACCGGCCACGGCACTGCCCCCACCCTCGCTGCTGAGGCGGCGCGGGGCAACAACCCGCTCTCCAGCCACTCCCACTCCGGCACTGGCTCCGGTAACCCACTCTCAAGCCACTCTGGCACTGGCACTGGCAACCCGCTCTCGAGCCACTCGAGCCATACTGGCACGGGTAACCCGCTCTCGAGCCACTCGGGCACTGGCGCCACAACTGCTGGCGGTGCCGGCGGCCTCGGTGCTGCCGCGATGGGTGCCAAGGCTCACCACGACGACAAGAAGCTCGAGCGCGAGGGTCTCGGCCGCACTGCAGGCCACACGGAGACCACCTCGCTCCCTGGCACTGCCGGTCGCGACACCGGCGACATGCACCACTCCTCTTCTGGTCCTACCCTCGGCTCCGCTGCTGCAGCCACGAAGGCGCACCATGACGACAAGCATCTCGGCCGCGAAGCTTCCCGCACCTCCACTTCCGGAGCCGGCCTCACCTCTGGAGACTCGCCGCACCGCACGACGACCAACACCTCGTCGTCGTCGGGGTCCAAGCCGCAGGCCCACAACGCCGCTGACCCCGAGCTCTCGCTCCACATGCTCGAGAGCGGCCAGGCGCCGCTCACCGCCGCAATGGGCCGCGACCCCGTAACTGGCGCCAAGCTCGACACTACTGGGCCGCTGGCCAAGGTCGCCGACGCGGTGGCACACGATGGCGACGTCGACCACGCCGCCGCGGCTGCTCACCAGAGCGGAGAACTCGACCAGGCCGCGACCGGTGCTGGACAGCGCAACATCCCGCCTGCCCACGACCAGAATGTACCCTCTCACATGACCGGCTCTGGCACCACTCCTGGTATGGCGGGTCTCAACCGCCAGATGGAGGGCACCCACATCAACGACCCGGCCCACAAGGACTCGCACCTCGGCCGCGATGCCGCGGTCGCAGGTGGCGCTGGTGCCCTCGGCGCCGGTGCCATGGGCGCCAAGCACCACCACGACCAGAAGCAGCTTGACCGCGAGGCAAGCCACACCGGTACCGGCACTGGTCTGGGTTCGCACCACACTCCGGGTACCACCGGCACCCGCGCGGGAGACAGCACCCTTGCCTCGGACCCCACGCACAAGGACCGCCACCTCGGCCGCGACGCAGCTGCTGGCGGCGGCCTCGGCGCCGCTGCTGCGGGCGCAAAGCACCACCACGACGAGAAGAAGCTTGACCGCGAGCGCTCCGGCCACACCACCCACACGAGCACGACCGGCACTTCTGGCCACCACCTCCCTGGCCACCGTGACACTAGCACCACTACCGGCTCGCACATGGGCGGCTCGCAGCCCCTTGGCCAGTCCAACACCCTCGCTACGGACACGACCCGCGGCGACCACAACTACGGTCGCGACGCTGCGCTTGCTGGCGGCGCTGGTGCCCTCGGCGCTGGTGCCATGGGTGCCAAGCACCACCATGACCAGAAGCAGCTCGACCGCGACATGGGCTCGCACACCGGCTCGCACATGCCCGGCACCACCGGTACTACTGGCATGACCGGCTCGCACATGCCTGGCACCACAGGCTCTAACACGACTGGCTCGCACATGCCTGGCACTACCGGGACCACTGGTATGACCGGCTCGCACATGCCTGGCACCACGACCACTGGCTCGCACATGCCTGGCCAGTCGAACCTTGGCTCTGACACGACCGACCGCCGCCTCGGCCGCGACGCTGCCCTCGGCGCCGGTGCTGGCGGTCTCGGCGCCGCTGCCATGGGCGCCAAGCACCACCACGACCAGAAGCAGCTCGACAGGGAGGGCATGGCCGGCCACACCGGCCACACTGGTCTGACCGGCTCGGACCGCACCCCCTCCGCCGTCGGCACCACCTCGGGCACGCACGTTCCCTCGCAGTCTTCGGGAACCCACATGCCCGGCCAGACGGGCACCTCGCACATGCCCGGCACCGCCACCTCTGGCACTCACATGCCCGGCCAGTCGACGCTCGCGACTGACTCTAACCGCGACCACCACCACGGCCGCGATGCTGCGCTCGGCGCCGGCGCTGGTGCCCTCGGTGCCGGTGCGATGCACCACCACAACGAGAACCGCGCCCGTGACATGACTTCGGGCCAGACTGGCTCTGGTCTCGGATCTACCCACGGCACCAGCGGCCTCGGCTCGACTCACGGCACCAGCGGCCTCGGCTCGACTCACGGCACCAGCGGCCTCGGTTCCACTCACGGCACCAGCGGCCTCGGCTCGACTCACGACAACACTGGCCTCACCGGCTCCCACGGTTCTGGCCTCACTGGCTCTCACGGCACTGGTCTCACCGGTACTCACGGCACCACCGGCACCGGCTCGCACACCGGTATGGGCCAGGCCCGCGACCTGCACACTGGTGACCACGACCACACCGGCCGCAACGCTGCGCTTGGTGCCGGCGCCGGCGCCCTCGGCGCTGGTGCTCTTGCCTCTGGCCTGCACAACCGCGATGAGAACCGCGACCGCCGCGACATGACCAGCACCGGCACTGGCCTCGGCTCGCACGACAACACCGGCCTTGGTTCCACTCACGGCTCCACTGGCCTCGGCTCGACCCGCGACAACACTGGCCTTACTGGCTCCCACGGTACCGGCCTCACTGGCTCCCAGGGAACTGGCCTGACTGGTTCCCATGGCTCTGGCCTCACCGGCACTCACGGCTCGTCTGGCCTCACCGGCACGCACGGCTCGTCCGGCCTCACCGGCACTCACGGCTCGTCTGGTCTCACCGGCACTCACGGCACTACCGGCACGCACGACTCTGGCCTTGGCTCGCACTCTGGCATGGGCCAGGCTCGCGACCTGCACAGCAGCGACCACACCGGCCGCAACGCCGCGCTTGGTGCTGGCGCGGGCGCCCTCGGCGCAGGTGCTCTTGCCTCGGGCATGCACAACCGCGACGAGAACCGTGACCGCCGTGATATGTCTGCTACTGGCACTGGTCTTGGCTCCGACCTCAACTCGCCCAGCCACTCCGGCCTTGGCTCCACTCCCGGCAACACCGGTCACGGTGTCGGCAACAACAATCTTACCTCGACCCACGGCTCTGGCCTCACTGGCTCGCACGGTTCCGGCCTGACTGGCTCTCACGGTAGCGGCCTCACTGGCTCTCAGGGCACCGGCCTCACTGGCTCGCACGGCACCTCCGGCACCCACCCCGTTACTGGCACCGCTTCTCACACCGGTCTGAGTGGTGCGCGCGACATCAACACTGGCGACCACGACCACAGCGGCCGCAACGCCGCGCTCGGCGCCGGCGCGGGTGCCCTTGGCGCGGGTGCGATGCACCACCACCACGAGAGCCAGTACGAGAAGGAGCGCAAGCACGAGCGCGAGCACGGCGAGCGTCAGCGTGAGCATGAGCATGAGCGCGGCAGTGGTCTCCAGCCGGGCACCACCACCACCATGGGCAGCTCCATGGGCTCTGGTATCGGAGCTGGTACCACTGGCTCCACCATGGGCTCTGGTCTCGGCTCCACCACTGGTCACTCCTCGACCGGCGCCCACAACCTCCACTCTACCACGGGCACCACGGGCACCACGGGCACCACGGGCACCACGGGCGAGCACCACCTCGGCCGTGACGCCGCTCTTGGTGCCGGTGCCGGTGCTGGCGCGGGTGCCCTCGCGAGCGAGGGTCTCCGCCAGCGCCACGACGGTCAGGGAACCATGGGCGGTCTCGGCCACTCGACGCAGACCTCCCACGGCACCCAGACCGGCACCGGCCTCGGTTCCACCACCGGTTCTGGTCTTGGCTCCACCACCGCCACTCGCGGGCAGCCCGGCGACCCGGCTGCTGGCGGCGTTCCCACCGCGGGCCTTGCGGGTGTCGGATCCGGCAACTCGTCGATCACACCGAGCCGCGTGGGCGACGACAAGGTCGGACACGTGCCGGGCGCGTACCCCGAGTCGTTTGACACTCCCGAGGAGCGCGAGCGCGCCAGCCACCCGACAACGGGCACGGCGCCGACCGACCCCGCCGCCCAGCCGACGCTTCTTGAAAAGATTGTCGACAAGATCACACCCGGCGCGTCGGCCACCTAAGCAGACACCGCGTTCCCTCCTCAGTCCCCCTCACATCCCCCTCGTCCGCACCGAACACGATCCCTACGACCCAGTTCCTAATGTACACGCGAGAGGAAATGAAGAAAGACAACAGTAGGAAGTAAAGAAAAGAAAGTGCGAGAAGAAGTGTAAGAGCAGTAGTAGTTGCGATGAATCGAATATCCAGAACTTGAGGCCGAATGAGATAGTTATGGGTTACACTGACGCGCTGGTGAACTGCCATAGTCTTCTTTCTGTTCCTTTTACCCACTGGGATTTTATGATGGGACGTGCAGCAGCAGACAGGAAAGCCAATGCTCCAAAGCACAAGAAATATGTCATGATGGTTTGCTAGCAGTTCGAGTACTCTGTGTGCGGTCAGTTCATTACCTTGCATGTTGCTTATCAATGGAGCTTGTTCCACGCGGGGGCCTGATAAACCGATAAAGCACCTCCACCACCACTGACGATGGTCGGAATGATAGACCCCGCGGGTGACCACGCTTGTTGCAGTCACTTACATTTTCCCATATTCCTCATCTTCTTGAATGTTGCTTCATTGTTCATCGCACTTCATCTGAACAACACCACTGGCCCGCCTGTCTGAATTCTCCGATAGCCACACTGTTCGCTGATCCTTTCCGGAAACCGACGATCCCGATCCACGTCTCCATTCCCCCTTATTCCCGTCTTTATCTTATCTCCCCCCGAATTTCTCCCATCATGGACGGACCATACGCGCGCGAGCTGTCCGTCGCCATCGCAGCAATCCAGCACGCCGCCGCACTGAGCCGGCGCGTCCTCGTCGCGCCGGACAAGGGCGTTGTGGAGAAGGAGGACCACACACCAGTCACGATGGCGGACCTCGCGATTCAGGCGCTGCTGACCGCCAGCCTGCACGCCGCGTTCCCCGACGACCGGTTTGTGGGCGAGGAGTCGGCGGACAACGTACGCGCGGATCCTAAACTCGCCGACGCCGTGTGGGGCCTCCTCCAGCAGGTCGGGAAAGGACTCACATCCGAGTCGCCGTGCCGAATCCCCGAGTCTCCGGAGCAGATGTTCCGCCTCCTGGACCTCTGCGGCCACGGCGAGCCCCACCAGCAGGGCCGGTTCTGGGTCATGGATCCGATTGACGGGACAAAGACGTTTGTCCGCGGCGAAAACTATGCGATCAACGTGTGTCTCGTCGAGAATGGGCAGCAGAGTGTGGGTATTGTCGGCCTGCCGCTTCTCGCTGTGGACGCCGTCGCGCCCATTAACAACGATACGCTCGATCCCTCCGGCACAGGAAGCATCATGTACGCGATCCGCTCGCACGGGACATATATCCGCCCGCTCCCCGGACCACTTGATCTCGCCCCCCGGCGAATCCCGCGACACGCAGACGCGACCGGCGCGGACGCGAGCCTCGTCTCCGTGACCTGCGTACACGGCTCAGACTCGACCGTCCCCGGGCTGAATCCGAAGATCTCCCAGCGCCTCGGCGTGACATATCCCGGAAACGACCTGCTGGGCTGGGTGCTGCGGTGGGCGGTGCTCGGTCTCGGCGCGGCAAACTGCACGTTTTGGGTGTACCGCTCGCGCGCGCGGATCGGCAAGATCTGGGACCACGCGGGCGCCATGCTCCTCTTCGAAGAGGTCGGAGGCAAGGTTACGGATGTTGACGGTCGCCCGATCAGCCTCACTGCTGGGCGGAGCATGGTCGACAACTATGGATTCGTGGCTGCGCCGGCGGCGCTGCATCCCCGTGTTCTCGAGGGCGTAAAGGAGACGCTGAGGGAGGAGGGGTTACTGGACCTTCTTGGCGAGCAGTAATGTTGCATGCAGCTTGGGTATTCTTGCATGTTCAGTGATTGCGAAGCGGTCATGTCCGCCTTCTTGCGAGTGTTGAGAGCACCAGCTCATGGTGAAGGAAGGCAACATCGTAAGTGGCTGGGCGGAGCGCGTGAACTGAGCGGACTACGTTCGGGCCTGCAACGGAGCATGTCCCATATCTGTCATGCTCGAAGCCGGCTGAAGGTGTCTGAACATTATCACCAATGATGAGCGAGAGCAGTTGCACGATCCGCACAGACGGTCCGACACTACCAAAGTTGCTGTTCGGTGTCCTTGACCCGTTCAAGCCTCAACCGTCCGACCACTCGGGTAATTTTTGATCCGGTGCGTGACATTCGGGCCGATATCAACTTATCACGTCTGTGCTGTGATTCCCATCAACTTTCGTCCATGCAAACTGGGGGACACAGGAGATTGAACCCCAGACAGAATATGGGAGTGGAGAACAGAAGATGGCCCAGAAGTGAACTCCGTACCTTGGGGGGGGGGCTTGGGCCCATACCCAGAGAGATTTACGCAATCGGGCTGAGTCGACATGGCTGTGCCACACTCCCGAGTACTCCTCACAGCATGCCCGCTGCGCCAAGCTTTCGAGTTCTGTTCCCCACGGTCGCGATGGCCCGCTAGGCCGCTGGGTAGGTCCGCTCCTGCATCAGATGACCTTTCAAGAATGTCACGACTTTTTGGACGGTAGCTGCCTTGTTTGGCCAACATGATTGCGCCACACCGTGGATTATGTTTCACCCTCGGCATGTTCGGGGAGCGTCCACTACGTCCCAGAGTACCAAAGTACCAGAGTCACCCCGCACAGATAATTTCTGTGCGCAACACATGCCCCGGCCACATCGTCAGAAACATAATCCAGAAGCACCACCTGACAAAGCCTGGGCACGCAGGATTCAATGTGTTTCGATTGATCTCGGCCCGCGGTGGGAGTGGCAAGGATATTCACAGATTCAGACCAATCGGCCCATTTCTGATCCGCCACAACGCCACACAGATCAAACCGTCCACCCCATCCGGGCCATTTCTACGGCCCGCAAGTCGCCTCCGAGGCCAATGTTCCTTTGTTCTTTGCGGCCCCACAGACGGGTTTGCCAAGGACGAGCTTGTCCGCGCCCCCCGGGGCACCTAGCCGGTACCTTCTGCACCCGGACGCCTCCCGGGTACCAGCCAGTTTCTCGTTCGCTCAGGCGGCCACGACGGGGGATATCGCGAGCGCGGCATCGCGATCGCGGCCCGTTTTTGCTTCACCTCTAACTTCGACATCCTTACCCATGCCGCCACTGCGATCCGGCGTGTCCTGCGATCCTCACTTACTGCTCGTGTTGATTACTCACCACACATCCATGTCTCGACGACGATATAAGGGCGGGTGTCGGAGCTCCAACCCCAAGTTTCGATCAGCCGACCTCACCCTCTAGACTCACCAAACTCAAGACTTAGACCCAGGTCCAGACTCAGAGCCAGCTATAACCCCATCATGATCGACGAGAAGCGCGATTTCGCCGTAGGCGAGAAGCTCGATGGTACGGTCGACGTCTCCCACGTCGACCGCAAGGACTCGACGACGCCAGAGGAATACGATCTCGCAACCGTGCTCGAAAAGTCCAACATCCCGCGCTGGTCCAAGTCCTCCATCACTCTCTACAGTGAATACTCACGCGTGGTGCCAGCTAACCCCAGTCTCGGTGTTTACTGCGTGCTGCTGCGCGTTCGCGAACGGGTACGACGGCTCGCTCATGACTGCTATCGAGGACATGCCTGCGTTCCGCGACACGTTCAAAGTGGAGAAGACGGGCACCCTCATCGGAGGTAAGTGCTGGAAATTAAACAGTGTGCTGACGGGAAGCCGTGTTTGCCATCTACACTGTTGGTGCCATGGTCGGCTCGCCCTTTGCTGCCGTTCTCTCGGACCGCTTCGGCCGGTGAGTAGCGGATTGTGACCCATCACATGTAGGCCAAGCCCATACTTACATCAGCCGCAAGGCAATGTTCATTGGCGCGTGGATCATCATCCTCGGTATGATCCTCACTGCAACTGGAAACCACGTCGCGCAGTTCATGGTCGGCCGCCTTGTGCTCGGTTTCGGCATCGCCGTCATGACCGTCGCTGCTCCCGCTTACTCGATGGAGATCGCTCCGCCGCAGTGGCGCGGACGCTGCACGGGCCTGTACAATTGCGGCTGGTTTGGCGGATCCATCCCCGCCGCAATCATCACCTTTGGCTGCTCCTACATGAAGGTGCGTGAAGCCCTTTTCCTCACGAGGCCGATTGCTGACTCGCAGGGCAACATGGCGTGGCGCCTCCCGCTCATTCTCCAGGCGTTTGCGTGCCTCCTCGTCATTGGCCTCGTTTTTGTCATCCCCGAGTCGCCCCGCTACCTCATGGCACAGGGCGATGAGGTCGGCGCACACGCCTTCCTGACAAAGTACCACGGGAACGGAGACCCAAACGCGCCGCTCGTGCTCTTCCAGCTGCGCGAGATGCGCGAGAGCATTGCCGTCGACTCGATCGACAAGGTGTGGTGGGACTACCGCCCGCTCTTCTTCACACGGGGTGGACGCTGGCGCATGACCCAGGTGCTCATGATCTCCATCTTTGGCCAGTTCTCAGGCAACGGTCTCGGATACTTCAACACTGTCATCTTCCAGAACCTCGGCGTCAACACTGTTGCCCAGCGTCTCGGGTACAACATTGTCAACCAGGTTATCTCGGCATTCTGCGCCATCTCCGCTGCCTCGCTTACCGACCGCATGCCCCGCCGCGCCATCCTCCCCGCCGGCACGTTCATGTGTGCGGTGCTTCTGGCCGTCAACGCCGGCCTCTCGGCCGTCATGGACAACCAGACCCGCAGCAGCGGCACCATTGACCAGAAGATCGGCCAGAGCGCCCTCGCGTTCTACTTCCTCTTCAACTGCATGTACTCGTTCACCTACACGCCGCTGCAGGGCGTCATCCCTGTCGAGGCCCTCACAACCACCATGCGCGCAAAGGGCCTCGCCGCGTCCGGCTTCATCGTCAACGCCATCGGCTTCATCAACCAGTTTGCCGGTCCTATTGGTCTACACAATCTCGGAGTGAGTCCTACGCCTCGCGGTATTCCAGAGCTTTTCGCTAACCTCGTAGTACAAGTACATCTACGTCTTTGTCGGATGGGACGTTGTCGAGGCCATCGCGTGGTACCTCTTCGGCGTCGAGAGCCAGGGGCGCACCCTCGAGGAGCTCGACTGGATCTACGAGCAGCCCAACCCCGTTAAGGCGTCCAAGCGCTACAAGACAATCGTCGCCACCGAGGGCGGCTTTGCTGCGCACTAGGCGCTCGGTGGACTCTAAGCCACTCGCTTTATCCGTATTATCTTCTCTTTAGTTTCTTCCCTTGTTCTGTAGGGTCAGCAGGTAGTGATCAGTAGGATCTAGGTCGGTTGTGAGCCGTATGCAGTATATCCGCTTGATTCTCGCGCGCACAGGTGGGTCTAAGATCGGATGCGCATTTGGCATCATGTGCTGGGGCGCTGGGACGCTCATGGAAGGTCTGTCTACAGTCTGTGGACCTCGGAGCGTTTGCCATTGGGCACAGGGGCAGATCAGTGGCTGGCTTGACTCTCTATCAGCGGTTAGTACTCCAGTTGATGTGCTGCGCACACCTTGCTGCACACTGTTAGTTCTGAACATAGGTCAATTTGAAGTTGGAGAGGAGGCCGATAAATTGGGTTCTCGACCTCGATTGTTGTTGTTGTTGTTCTGGTGATTCCAGGTCGCGCGGTCGCGCGGTCGCGAATTGCGAGTCCTGATAAGTGGGGGTGTTGTTTAAAATTCCAGCTACTCATCCCCGCAGACGTCACTGTCTGCCATCCATGGCTTCCCTTGTGCCACCCGCCCTGTTCGAAGTCGAAACGCCACCCATCCAACCGTTGTCATCGCCATCATCACCGTCAACTGCACTGTTGCCATCGCATCCCTTTCCATCTCTCTCCCCTGCTTGTCACCTGGTCTCGCGAGTCATACATATAGTCGCCAGGGCATGATGGTCACCGCAACGGCGGTGCGCGTCCTGAATGGGAGCTGGCCGGAGCCCACCAATACCCCGCTCCCCGGGTCGCCTGCAGCATGTATGTCTTGAGCTACGAGTTTTGGAGTCACAGCTTACTGACGTGCAGGGAAGGGAACGGGTACGCTCACGATATTGGGAGTGTTGCGCGCTGGGTTACTGACTCGCAGCCCACTGGTTCTCGACGCAGCTCGTCCTCTCGCTCAGTATTGGCGTGTCTGCGTTCCTTCTCTTCTGCTTTCTCCGCACACGCTGGGAGCTCGTCTACATGCCGCGCACAAAGCTCAAGGGTGGGTAATAACTGCGACCTCTAATCTTACGGTGCAGACTTCTCCCCCGCACCTGCCCATTGGCCCGATCAGAAGGCGCGCGGCATGTCGCGCTTCTTCGGCTGGATCATCCCCACACTGCGTACGAGCGAGTTTGTCGTCCTTCAGACGGTCGGGCTCGATGCCGCCGTGGTGAGTTACATAGCCCGTCGTGACTAACTCCAAGCTGCTCAGCTTTTTCCGCATGGCCTTCCTCCTCTTCTCGATGTTCGCAGCGCTCGCAGCCGTCATCCTCATGCCAATCTACAAACTTGTGAGCTTAAGGGTTTCGACCGCAGCTGACAGCAGCGCGGAGGGACCACTGATTCCCCGTCAGAAAACATTCCCCCAGAGAACGAGACGTTTGCGCTCTTGTCACCACACATGACCTGGCCTGTGAACGGTTCAGAGCCGATCTCGTGGTTTGACGTGTTGGTTGACCCAGAGACGTCGGCCGCGCTCCAACTCCTCTTCGCGTACGGTTTCACTGCAATCACGCTGTACTTTCTTCACCGGAACTACCACCGCTTTGTGACTGCGCGCCAAGCATTTGGACTGCAGCTGCTTCACTCCGTCTCGGCGCGCACCGTGCTCGTCACCTGCGTCCCCGCCCACCTACGTGGGGACCGCGCCCTCGCAGAGTACTTTGAGGGATGCGGGTGGGAAGTCGAGTCTGTGTCGATCGTACGCCACGTCGAGGCCGTCAAGCGCGCCCTTGACCGGCGCACTGAGGCGCTTCTCCAGCTTGAGAGCGCATGGGTCGCTTGGGTTGGCAATCCCGCCAAGGCTGAGAGTTACGAGCCGGACATTTACCAGAACTCGAGGAAGGCGGCCCCGGCTGAGGGAACCGGAGAGGACAGCGGAACGGCGGGTGAATTACCGCCGTCGGCATCAGGTACCGACCCGGAGAGCCTGCGCGAACGATATGGGAACATCCACAGCGATCGGCCGCGACCGACCAAGCGCATCAGCCTCACGCGGACTGTCGACGCGATCCAGTACTGGGAGGATGCCTTCTTCGATGCAGACCAGGAGGTGCGCACACTTCGCAAGACAGGCCGCTTTGAACCCACGCACGTCGCGTTCGTCACGTTCGAGGACGTCAAGTCTGCCCAGGCTGCATGCCAGGTCGTGCACTACCGCGAGCATTCGCGCGTCATCACCAACATGGCGCCCGAGCCGCGCGACGTTATTTGGAGCAAGCTGGGCATCTCTGCGCGCCAGGGGGCTATACGTGATGTAGTGGTAATGGGCCTTACCGTCGCCCTTCTGACCGGCTGGATCCGTGAGTTGCCCTCATAATTTATCTAACTCTCAGCACCCGTCGCGGCCCTGGCGTCGCTCCTTTCCTATGACAAGAACAGGATGCCGTGGCTTACCAAACTCATTGACAGGTATCCCGTGCTCGAGCCGATCATCAAGAACTCTCTGCCCTCCTTGGCACTCATCCTCTTTAACAGTCTTCTGCCTTTCGTGCTAGAAAGTGGGTTGTACGTCTGGTTCGGGTCTGACGCCAGTGCTCTGTTATCAGCAGGGATTCAAGTCGCGGAGCGCGGCAGAGTACTCCTTGACAAGAAAGTGGGTTACTGTCCGGGACGCCATTAACCCTCAGACACTACGTTTTCCTTGTCTTCTCCGTTCTCTTCATCGTGCAGGTGTCAACCACGTACTGGGCCCTCGCACGCGAGCTCGCCGACGCGCCCATGAAGGTGAGTTAACAAATCGCAGTTATCACTGACATCAGATCCCGGAGAAGCTGGCTGTCAGTCTCCAAACGATGAATCTCCGCCACTTTATGGTCTCCTACGTGATGCTGCAGGGAATGGGTCTCATGCCGCTGCAGCTCCTTAACCTTGGCCCTCTGTTCACCCTCACATTGGCCCGTCTTCGGGCTCGCACCCCGCGCGACTTTGCCGAGGCCAACGCACCCCCGTTGCTCAACTACGGCTGGGTATACCCCAATGCGCTCCTCATTTTCACCATCACCATCACATACAGCATCGTCTCCCCGCTCGTCCTCGTCTTCGGTGCGATCTACTTTGGGATGGCTTGTGAGTTGGGGAAGAAGAGACGATAATCTAATGACAGATCTCGTTTACAAGTACAAGCTTCTCTTCAGTAAGATTTAGGATTATTTCACAATCTGACATCAGTCTACTTCAAGCCGTTTGAATCGAACGGCGAGGCTTGGAAGATCACGTTTGACCGCCTCGTGTGGTCGCTTGTGCTGTTCCAGGTCTTTGTCACCGGCCTCTTCTCTCTCCGCAAGTCTTTCTGGCTTACCGGTTTGATGCTCCCACTGGTGATCTACACGACGTGGTGGGGTTGGGTCATGTCGAGGGACTTTACCCCGCTGAGCAAGTATCTTGCGCTCAGCAACATATGCGACGTTCAGCGGGGTGAACAACCCGCGGAACTGCTCGACATGAGCGGCGACGACCAGCTCCCACAGTCACTCGTTGGGCTGAACCACAAGCGCTACGCTATGAACGACGACACGCTGTATGTGTCCCCGGCGGACAAGCGCACCGACTACTCCCAGCCCCCGATGAACAGCTTCTACTACGGCGTGCTCAACACCGGGAGGAAGCGGTATGGGCACCCGGCGTTGACGGGCGTGCTTCCCAAGCCCTGGCTGCCGAGCAAGTACCGCCCGCCGGCATTTGGCGACACAGCAGCGTCTCGCCGCGGTGTGGTGCTTAGCCTGCGCCGTAAGGTTGCCAAGAAGCTGCGGCGGAGCCACGCATCGACCCCAAGCATCCCGACCGTCGCCGGAGATGACCGTTCGCGGCGTGATATATCCGCAGGGACGTTTGGGCCGTCGGGCAGCGGCACCTGGGACGACACGCCAACAGAGAGCAGTCGCCTGCTTCCGAACTTTGGCGGCGGCGGCGGCATGACCAGCAGCACGTACAGCAACTCGACGATCAACTCTAACCCATGGGCGCGGGAGTCGACGGAGTCGACAGTTGCGCCCGACTACGGCTTGCCGCGCCGCCTGAGCCTGGATGAATCCGAGACGCGTGCTTTCTCGCTCGGCGACGAGCACGTGTGGGACAACGACGCGGACGACGACGACGATGATGATGATGATTCCCCCGAGCAAGAGGATGAGGCGCCCGCCAGTCCGTCGACATACTTCCACCGCCCTCACCGCCGGCGCACGATCTCGAGCGTGAGCACGCTCCCCGGTGCTGCCTAAGCCTAGATCCAATGATCCGATGATGCACACGATGATTACGACCACCATGTAGAAGTAGTAGTCCTAAAGAGTTTTATGCATGGAGTGTTTGTCCTGGGGGTGCTGTTAAAAGTGCCACACGCCGGGGTTTGCAAATACCCCGCTGCCCGCCTATCTCCCCCACCGCCCAGCCATGCCAGCCAGCCAGTCACCCACAGCCAGGGGCCCGCCGGCCGATTCGCTCCGCGAAGCTCCGCCTCGGCTGCTGGCTGGTGCTCGCTGCCACCCACCGCGTCCTCGCCATCTGCCCTTCCACTCCCATCTCCGAACCCAGTCTTCCCAATCACCATCAAAACAGCAACCATGTCGGCCTGGCGCGAGTTTATGTCGTGCGTACCCCCGAGAGGCGAGCAGCGCAGAGAGGCGTAGATGCGTGCTGCTCAATGTCGTCGTTCTTGCGCTGTGCTGACGTTTTCTTCTTGATGCCGATACCGATTCCGACCCCGATACCATGCCTCCGCTCCCTCGCTCCCTCGCTTCGTCTCGCTGTCTCGCGTCCTCGATCTTCGCGCGCAAATGTCCTGTCTCCTGTCCGGCCATGCCCCATTACCTCGACCCTCTTCTCCCTCCCCATTTATCCGCTTCACCATCCGCAACACTCTCGGCCCCTTGCTCCCTTCTTGCTTCGCCCACCCCCGCCCCGCCCCCTTGCTTTGCCCGACAGTTGGAACAAGTACACCCAGATCGCGTCGCGCGCGATCCGCACTGCGCTCACCGAGAGCGAGCGCGTCGCCGCCGAGAAGCGCGCCACCGTCGGAGTGTGCGTATCTGGCCAATCGGAGGTGGAGGTTGGGTTGGGGTGGGAGCTGGGGATGGGATGGGATTTGATGTTTGTGGTGTCCCCGGGCGGAGGGGGCCGAGTTGATGTTGAGCATCCCCGCTGTCGTCTCTTTCTTTGCTCGCTCCGAGATCCGTTCGAGTTTCGGCTCTCTCCCGGCCACAAATACAAACTCCCCAACTCCCCCCGTTTCTCTCTCCCCGCCTCCCTCCCACTCATCACTCTTCTCCCTTCCTCGCTTTGTGCTCCCTGCTAACCATCACAGCAAGTACCAGACCTGGTCGAACGGCACCCCCTCCGAGTCGCAGTACGTCGTCCCTCCCCCCAAGGGACAGCAGTAAGCGCCCGCCGCACGAGGCGGGGCGAGTCGGAAAATGCATGGATGAATAGGTAGAACTGCGGGTTGCAGCGATACGGACCGGAGGGTGGAGGAGAGAAAGAGAGAGACTGGAGAGATGAGGAGCAAGGAAGGGAGGCGGCGGAGTTGGGTCCGGGTCAAGGATGACGGCTAGGTCGGCTGGGTTAGCTGGGCCAAGCTGAAGCACGGAGACGTGACTGCGTTAGTGGAAGATGGCTGTCATGGACGCGAGAACGGAGATGATCAGGAGAGAGCGGGCAGAATGTCCTCCGACTCATCTGGCAGAAGTTATCTTATCTTGCCGGGATCGAGACGTCGACACCTGTTGTTGACAAGCATGACAGGTCGAGTGGCTGGTCAGTGTCAACAGAGTCGCGCGCTGTATATGATCCACAACACAGCTGTGAGATCACGAGGCTGGACAACCTAAACTGGATCATTCAAGCTTCCGCAGAACCCTCGTTCCTGCCATTGCTGGCCACCCATTGTGTACACCATGGACGCCGTGTCTCATGGCAATTCTGGACCTGGCCAGCGCCCGGTGGCCCCGGTGGCTTTGTTTCTCGGAGCGAGGACATCGGCTGGGTAGGCGCAGGCGGCTCCGTGATCCGTGACCAGTGGGCTGTCAGCTGCATTGATTCATGATTCATGATTCATCGTACTCGGAACAGAGTGTAGGATCCGAGATGCTGGATGCGGCGAGTTGCGAGTCGTGGAACCGTGGAACCGTGGTTGTGATCGTAAAATCGTGACTGTCACGCCCACGCTTCTCTCCATCTCACCGTCTCGCGCACAGACTGACACACACTCCAGCGCGCCCAGCGCGTGATGGCGCGGCACATACAGCTGATGGCATCACGGGGAGTGGAAAAGAACGCATGCATGCTGTTGCGTGTATGTTTCTGGCTATGTCGAGCCTAGTGCGGGTGTGTGTGTCTTGACTTCCGCCTTCGGCACAACCAAACTCTCCGTACAAAGAGTCATAATTGCCGAGCCATCACCTCGCCACCTGCATTAGGAGAAATTGTAGTTCTCATGCTGAGTCATTGTAATGTGTCAGCTCCTCGTGTATTGAAAAATTGAGCTTTTTTCTAATAGCTGTTGTCTGCCGCTGTTGCGTATGTTGCCGCCCCACCCAGCCGCCCCAGCGCCCCGCGTCTGGCAGCCCAGCAGTGTCGATCATTCGGCCTTGTCCTCCTCCCTATCCTTCATCCCAATCATCGACATCCATAAACCCCATCCATTCTCGCTCTCTGCACCGACAACAGGACTCTCTTCTTCTCACAACCTCGGAGAGACGATAGAGAGAGAGAGGCAGCGAGAGAGAGAGATACCGGGAGCTGAGTGGACAGTCGCACCCACACCCCCCGCAGCGTACACAAATCGGTCGGTGGTTGTATTCCAGCCCCACTCCACCACAAGCCGTACGCCGTCCTCACGCCCAGATCCACTCGAATCCGCTCGGCGCACCCCAGCTCCCACCAACCCTCTTTGCCTTGGCCCTCCCGCGCAAACCCCCTCTCCCTCAATCTCCCCTCTTTCCATCTCCTCTCTCTTCACTCCGCTTCATCCTCACATACCCGCTCGCAATGCAGGGCCAGTCGCTGTGGCCGCCGCGCTGCCCGCCCTCGCCACCCCCGACGCTCGCCAGCGGCGCAGCATCAGGGGTAGGCGTCGCCGCGGCCCCACACGCTTCTCACGCACATCCCCGCGCCGCCCTCGCACACCCGAGTCCACCGACATCGAGCACGGCCACCCCTTCCCCGTCGAACCCCCGGCGCCGCACCGACGAGATGGACAC